>CABFOW010005044.1:24262-47514 GCA_902141385.1 Timema californicum
GGGGGGGGGGGGGGCAAATTAATATTTCTCCAGTAGAAACATACAGAGTTTAATTTTATTCACATGGTGATATCAACAGTTGTTGAATATCTCTGTCAAAGGTGTCCTGGAGTTTAATGACAATTTTCCCTCTTTTCATTAAAATGTGTCTCGTCTAATGTCTCTATGCTCTTGACAGATGTTCAACTGTCAAGGTCAAATGTCAAGGAGATAAACTACCCTTTATCTATATTTCCACTGGAGCAATATTTGATTTTTTGATAATCTGGTTGAAAAATAACCAAATCACCAAGAAAAAATATTTATAAAAATAACCAAAGTGGTAGCCATGATTGAGATTCCGAGAGAGCGGGAACCGATGTCGAGCGTTCACGCCGGCTGGACCACAGGAGAGGTACTATTTTCATTGTTAGATTTTTGCCTTATATATTACTTTAGAATTTGTGATTTCTAGCAACCAAAAAGTGTAAATTCGTTGTTTAAATAAAGAGAAAATGTTTCTACTTTAACAACAAGTTTTCTTAAGTATCGAAAATCCGGGCAAATCAATCCCCTATAAGTTTGAATTACTGAAGCTCTACTGTTTTTGGCCAAAATAGTTAGACCTTCCATCCCACCATAAAAGGGGTTTGAATTGTGCCAGAAATATTGTGCGCGGTGGCAATACACGATTAATTCTTTACGAGATAATTTCCTACATTAACAATAAAAACATATATTTAAAGTCACGCTATAGACATATTCACGGTCACCCCTTTTTTCTTAATAAATAATTCCTGGTATTTTCCAGAAGGAATTTGCAATTTTTTTTTTTCAAACAAATGATTTAAGTTTGGAGGAATGAAATTCCCATTCTTTCTCAAATTTACTGGTGTGAAGTAATTTAATTGACGTTTTTTGAACGAGTTGATGTTAGATTGATAGATGTATACATCCATCTTGCAACCCAACATCTCAGCGGGGTGTTAGGGGCTTAAGACATTTGTTTCAATTGGGCAGTTCCATACAAAGAGCCTGCAATTTAAATTCATCAGTTAAATATTCTAAATTAATTGATATTCAGTATTTTTGTTAGTTTGTTTTATTATACATTTACTTTGTTTTCCTCTTTTTTTTTACAGACATAATTTTCTTTTCTTCTCCAGTCGTCCATGTGTATGGAAACCCTTAAGTTTTATTCTAGTGTTGTTTGATTAATGGATCAAAGTGGGGAGTGGAGGGAGGATACATAATGATTAGTTAAATACCATGTACTCAACACAAGACATTGTTAGGATAATAAAATCTTGTAGGTTATGGTGGGTAGCAGATGAAGCGCGAGTTGGAGAATCTAGAACCATGTTCAGGGTACCGACTGGCGCACCCAATGGGAAGACCTAGACGCAGATGGGAGGACAACATTAGAATGGACCAGAAAGAGATGAGGTGTAATGAGTTGGACTGGATAGAACTAGCTCAAGATAAGGACAGTGTAATGAGGTGGACTGGATAGAACTAGCTCAAGATAGGGATAGGGTGTAATGAGGTGGACTGGATAGAACTAGCTCAAGATAGAGATAGGGTGTAATGAGGTGGACTGGATAGAACTAGCTCAAGATAAGGATAGGCAGCGTAGTTTAGTAAGTAATGGCCCCAGTGTAAGAGCTGTTAAGATAAGCCACACCCACGCCATGGGAATGAAATTTGGCAGGTGAGTGTTAGTTGTGACAAGGAGATGTGTTTGGTTTATTTCTACCTTTATGATTGAAAAAGACAGTGCTAGCCTTTGGATACATTGTTTGCAAACGCAACATTGTGCGTGGCTCTTGTAATTTAAAATATATTTTCCTGATGATATTCCATCCTGGACTCCAACTTACACTGAACCCTTAACTTGGACCGAATTCTGATTATGATTAGAGGAAAGTAGTTGTGTACTAGTGACACACACAAGGACACAAAACACAACTGTGTGTTGGGATGCCAATATTTTCTTACTGTAAGAGTTAGTGTTTTCCCATAGAAATTACCTTGTGTGAAGTTATGTCCTTTACTGGTGTTTATAACTGGATGATTTGAATTTTATTGGGAAATGTATGGAATAGTTCCGCAGAGCAATTTTTCAGGAAGGAGGTTAAGACAGATCGCTAAGCTATTCAGTTCAACTTTTCTTATATACATACATGTTTAAAGTTTGTACCTTGAATAAGAGAGATTAGGAAAGTGGAGGCTATGGGAATGTAGTTATCTGGGAAGATGGTATGGACATGTCATGAGGATGTTGGAGTACATGAGATAGTAGAGGAAGCAAGACTGAGATGGTATGGACATGTATGAGGATGTTGGAGTACATGAGATAGTTGAGGAAGCAAGACTGAGATGGTATGGACATGTAATGAGGATGTTGGAGTACAGGAGATAGTAGAGGAAGCAAGACTGAGATGGTATGGGCATGGAATGAAGACGGAAAATGAGATAATACCAAAGATTATAATGGAGATGGAAGTATTATTAGGGAAAAGACCAAAAGGGAGACCAAAAGAGAGAAGGTAGGAGCAAATAACAGAAAGTGTGCAAGTGTGAGGAGAAGAATGGAAGCAATTAAGAGGAGGAAGAATGATATCAACAGAGGCAATTTACTAAAATGAACCGGTCACAGGCTATAAACTAATGATGACGATGATGACCTTGATGCCCCAAATTCACAAATATTCAAGTATTTTTTTAATTAATTTTGGCAAAATTCTTGGGCTTTCTTCCAGGCACAAAAATTCAACTTTCCAGGTTTATCTTGACCACGCCGATCCTAGTTTGTGATAATAAGTGACAAGGAGCCAGTTTGGGGCAGTCAATGGAATTAGGTTCACTTTGTACATAGAACATTTTACATAATGGTATAGTGTTGACAATATTTAATAAAATTGATATATATTTATATTTAAACTTTGTTAGTTTTTCAATTAGTGTCATTTCTATGTCAGGTTAGTACACAACTACTGCTGGTGCTACTTTTAAGTAAACAGTTGTACCACACTATCAAGAGGAAAATTAATGTCTACATTTCCTCTGCTAGGTTAATAAAGACAGATGTAAAGAAAGCACAGTAACCGCTCATTACTAACCAGTGGGGGCACCCAGACACTTATCAGAATAAACATTCGGGTGGGGGAAGTTAGCCCCCTTCAAGTCCAGAAGCCAAGACAATATATGAATATTAAATGCCTCTAATGAGTTTTTAAGGTAACTAGGGAAGCAATTTAAATAGTTTCGTATTTATAAAATGGTCCGACCACTTGGCTCATTCGGTAACATGTCTGTCTATTGAGATAAAGGTTACGGGTTTGATTCTTGGCACGGCCAAACAAATTTTCCTTGGCGTAAATATGATTTACACTTTTGCAGTGATGGACTAATGGATGTTGTATCTTTTCTAGATTTAAGTCAGTTTGTAAGTTGTGCGCAGATATAACCAATTGGTTCAGAAAGTGAATGTAAAATACCTCTTAGCAAATAACCGGAGTTTATGGTTAAAATAAAAAACCAGCAAATGTGGTAAATTTGAACACCATGAATAAAGGCTGGGGAGATTTTTTTTTTTTTAACAACTCAGTTTTGTTTAATATTGCTGTAAATATTTTTAACAGAATATGTTAGTTATACTTTACTTAATTACAATTTTAAAATGTGTTTAGGGACTACAAGTTACACAGAAATTAAAGTTTATAGAATATTTTTTTAAAATCTTATCAGTTAGTGTTTATTATACTTGTTTGGAAGTTATTTTATTACATCACGAGCTCTGTGCAGTGGACAAAGCTGTCAAGGCCCGGACAATGCCTCGTGTTGAAGCTCAGGTCACTTTAACAGTTTCAATCACTCGGTTCAAACGTGACATGACGCAGAATCTTGTGTGGTCCGAGGGGTCATGGAGTCTTTATAACTGTGGTCCCATCTGATGATAGCCCCTTAATCAACGTTAAAGAGCTTTAAAAACATTAGATTGGTGTCTACCGCTTATAGATATTTTCCTGTACCTTTATTAATGATTTCAACAATAAGACACCGTCAGTTTAAAAAATATATAATTTTATTGTTTTTAGAGTGTAACAGGGAGGGAGACGCTAAGAGTTAAACTCTCAAAACGCTCCTCTATTTTAATTTCAGGACCACTTTTAAAGTTATATGACAGTCCAGCTTTAGAATAAATGGGGCTTTATCAGCGAGAGGGATTATATTTATTTTTGAATGATATCAGAGTGAAGCACACTGAAAACTTTATAGATTTTATTTAAAGTTTGTAAAATATACAATTTGAAACACAAGAGAGTAACATAATATTATTATTATTATTATCACCGCGTCTTACTACCTGTTCGGGTTATACGCACTTACGCTAATGTGTAATGGTAGGGTGATTGTGAGATGAAATGGAGGACCTACAGTTTAACGTGGAATCCGAACCACGGTGGAGGCCTGGCATTCCCCATATTCACAAGATGTCTTGTCAGAGGTGGAGGAAGGATTTGGTAATCAGATAAATCTATGCCGGGACCGAGGATTGAACCCCGGCCACCAGCACAAGTAGTAACATAATAAATTTAGAGCAAGTATTGCTAAACAAGATCTCACAGACTGTGTTGTATGAATAATAGACACTGGCCGCAGGTAGGTACTGCTTGCGCACACTGCTGATTACAAGTTTGTAATTAGTTTTCACATGACATCACTTGTGGGAGTATTATATTATTCTGGGGAAAATGAAAAATAAAATGTTTCTTCAATTAGGAATGAGACTTAATGGAATCAGAGGCATCGCACCGAGAGGGTAGCTTTGAGGGCCTGCCACCCCCACCCCCCCCCCCCGTTGATTAAAAGCTTGAAAGTTAGTAATTTTGTGAGATGTGGAGTTGGGAAATTCTAGGCTTATTCTGTACCCCATTACTTTCTATTATGAACGTCCTTAGCCACATTCTTGTACAGACAAATTTAGAATTTCCCAACAGTTTATCCCTCCTCTACAAGAAATACAAACTTCAAAAATAATCCAACATTGAGAGGAGGTTCCTTGTTTAGTAGATTGTAGTAATCTTAGTTAATGAAATAGTCTAATAGCACTATTGTCAGTAGGCAGAGACAACGGCCGGTGAGTGTTTGCCGAATGAGGTATGGAAACGGACCATAAGGGAACATGAGCTGCCCAGTAGCAAAATTTCCCTCAGCCAGCAATGCCGATGTTTTGTTTATTGTTGAGTGTTTTTAGTTGTGACTTTCATGGCTGCTAGACTTAATTAGGGCTTTATTAAATTTTGAATACATAACTGCTGTGAACATTATGCAACATTTTACTGTTTGAATACATAAATGCTGTGAACATTACGCAACATTTTACTGTTTGAATACATAAATTCTGTGAACGTTACGCAACATTTTACTGTTTTCTTATTTAAAGCTCTGACTGAAGAAATGAGAGTACTTTGAGGTTAGTGTAAATGTTTGACTTCTGAAATACACACTAATTGTTCTAGCAAGTATATATATACTAGTTGGAATTGTACTGATGTATCTTATTTCATTGTTTATATAAATATGCTCAAAGCAACAATGAAGGAATAGGAATACTAGGGCTGTGTTACATTGTTGTAACACTTACTGCTTAGTTCCTTTTGAGCTTCTTTCTGACTTGTTTACTGTGGCAGCCTTGTAATGTTGATAGCGTGATATAAAACCATCTCCCGACCTTGGGATTGTTGATTCTATTTTACTACTTATTAGTCGCATATACTCATTACTATAAGCAGTTATAGTAATTAAAACAAGAATTAGTGGACATGCGGGTTTTGGTTTGGTTTGTTGGTGAAGGTGGAGTAAGGATTTTAATTCTGCCAGGGGTAGTTTATCCTAATGACCCTCCAAGCAAATAAGGGTACATTTACTCTAAATTGTACCTATCCCACTGGTGTAGCCAACAGTAGATTAGTCCGGGCTGGTAGTAATACACAGTGAAAAAACTTAAAAAAGTTGTGGTCATAAATCACAAAATGTTGGAAACCGGTGTAAAAAAGTTAAATTTTTAAAACTAAAATACAAAATTTGAACAATATCTACAAATATAAATAAATATATATACAAGCTCAATTGGATATTTAGGACAAATTCAGGTAAAATGAATAATTAATAATTCAAGTTATTTCCTAATATAGTGAAAAGGCACTGCAACTTTAAAAATCCAGTATGAATAAATAAATAAATAAATTTAAAAATAGTTGCCTAAAACTTAGTTCAAGGTGTAATTATCACCCTAATTTTTTTTTTAATCTGGGATTCCCCCTTCTAGTACTCTTTGTTTCTTGGGAATTTTTCTAATTTCAAAATGCTTATAGAGAATGGAAAAACACCCATTCTCCCAAATATATTTAATGCGATGCCTCTGAATGAAATTATCTTAAATTTTATGGTTTGGCCTGCATTTTATGGAGATATAGAAGTTGCAGATTATTTATTTAAAACATTTTAAAGTAGAAAACTGAATCGATTTTGGAATTTTTTATGTATGCAAAATATTGACATATATTATAAATGACCAACAAAAGCCATGGTGACCAGATCCCTTTGGAGCAAAGTACGACAAGGACTACCAAAATGAAGGGCATTATAAAATATAAGTTTGTGTGAATTCAAGATTTTCAATATCAAACCAATTATTTTGTTTTAAAAATAAGTTCAAATCAATTAATTTATTTTAGATTTATTATGTATCATAGAGTTTGTGCCTAGTAGTCCACTATGCCAAGTTTAAAAAAAAATCCAATTCAATAATCAAATATTTCAAAACCTTTTTGATAATCAATTTAAATATTTTAGGTTCACACAAATATACAATGTTATCAATAGCTCTAACTTCAAAAGTCGAAACATCAAATAAGAATCCCAGCAAAGGTTAATCTATTATTTACTAGAATTTGTGTCAAGCTGTTGAAAATTTGAATTAAAAAACCCATTTGAGAGTTAAAAAATGTTTTAAAATACTTAATAACTTTAATGTGAGTGTTGAGATTTAGTAAGTTGAGGTGGCTCTAATCGCAATATGACACAAAGCAAAGGTTTTAGGATCGTGTTGGAATATAACATATTTTACACAGTTCACTTTATAAAAGGCATCAAGATCAGAATAAGAGCAAGAACTGCACTAATCAATCACTAACACTAGCTATAGTTCCTGTTCTAGTGCGTCAGGAACTAACACTAGTTTTAATATTTATTTATAATAAAAATTGAAAGGTTGGGTTGAAACAAAAACTCAACATAAACACTTTTAAATTTTATTGTAAACCATCAACATACACACATTGTTACAAATGCAGCCTTCTGACCGGTCGTTGGAGTTTAATACAATGTTGCAATGTCTGCTCCCTCGGAGTAGACCACTTCAAGACCCGGTCAGGACATTCCACGTGTTAATGTTGACAAATAGTTATAGGATTATACTCTATATATCTTACAAATGAACATATCCTGCAGCTAGAGATTGTTACTAGATTTACTTTTATGTACGCATACACCAAAACAGTGACTCGTGGTTATCACTAATAATAATAATAGTTGTATTTTCTAAGAGGTGCTCCAAATGTTTATTTGCAAGCAAAACAAGATACACATTTGTCCTCTTATAAAATATACTCATTGTTTGCATTAAAATGAGACAATAAAACTTTCCCTCCCCCCAAACATGTCTTCTGACATTATCTAGTCAAACTCTACATAAAATGTACTAATTACACTAATGTGTCAGGTATTAAGGTTTTAGGTTTAGAATACGTGCACCCACATTTGCGTGGAAAACTAATTAGGAGAAACCACCCTCTGTGCACCAGACTAGGATCGAACCCCAATCTCCCCATCTTGGGCCGTCAGGCCTGACACGAGAGTAGCACGTCAGACCACGTGGCCACCAAAGTGGGCCATTTTTGGTGTATTATTATTATTATTAGCACCGCCTCTTACTACCCGTTCAGGCTATACGCACTTACGCTAATGTGTAATGGTAGGGTGATTGTGAGATGAAATGGAGGACCTACAGTTTAACGTGGAATCCGAACCACGGTGGAGGCCTGGCATTCCCCACATTCACAAGATGTCTTGTCAGAGGTGAAGGAAGGGTTTGGTAATGAGATAACATGTTTGGTGTAAAAAGTAACAAAGTTAGTACAGCTTTTTAAGCCGGGACAAGATCAGAATTACCAATGGTACAAGCTGCCCTGCCTTGAGTGACAATAATTCATGTTTTAATAGTGAGAATATGAATCCTAAGTACATTAAATTATCTACAAATAGTTTGAGCCAATTGACGCAACCCTCGGGGACTGACATTCAACGGACAAAGTTCAATGATGAGATAAAGTAAAGCACTCAATTGCAGACATTTACCAAACCCTTCACACAAGGAAATTAAAGGTTGAAATATTTTAGCAATTTCACACAAATTTACTGCGCATATTCCACTTTCAGAACATTATTTGGGTAAGCCATTTAATTTGTCGTGTCTTATATCGCCAAAATGAAAGGAGAAACTATTTTTGTACAATGTTAAGTTCTCACTCAACAGGCTGTGGATGATACAATTCAGTCCAATAAATCAAAATACTCCTGTTTCAAGAGGTTTGAATAAATATAGCGGGGGGGAGGGGGGGGGTTTGTAAATAGGGGTTAAAAAAGGTAATTTTATATGCACAGAAACAAATGAAAGGGAAAAATACATTAGTGAATCAAAATGGAAAGAAAAAACCTTCTTTAAATATTATTTATAGTTTTAAATGCATGTAATAATGGTCCATCCATAGATTTGGGAAATGGAGGGAAGTTGTCTCACCACCTGTTCAAACTACGCCCAAGATTCAGCGATGAGGAGAGTTGCAAATGTGTGGCAGGAAAGAAAACATAAGAGTTTTTTATAACTGAAATAATACTTTGTTATAGTTTAAATTAAATATAAATTAATCTTTGTTCTTTAATATAATTTACACTTAACTTCTTTTTTTTTAACTATTCCTGTTTTGTACAGTAAATTAAAACTAATTTTACAACAATGTATATTGTGAATACTTAATAAATTGCACAGAAAAGAATGGGTATTTCCATAAAAAAGTAAGCAATATAAGTGGGGAGGCGGTCCAAAATGGCCAAAACACAAAGTCTCGCCCTCGAGACAAACTTGTTTTAGATTCAAGGCAACAAACATTCAATGTGTTGTTTTGTAACCTATATACGCACAAGTAATAATTACACAACATGTCAGGGACGAGGAGGGTTGAATTTAGATAAAGTGTACCCACATCTTTAGGAGTATAGTGGAAAACCACCCCCAATACACCCGCCTGGGATTCAAACTCAAATATCCCTATCACCCAGTCAATGACATACGCAAGTGTTAGACCATTCTAGCACCAGAGGTTTATAATAATAATAATACTCAAGGCATTTATATTCTTTAACCTCATGCACCCCTATTTTTAAAAGGGGATGAAGGCTACTATCACCTGCATAGGTGGGCATGCAGACTAAAGCGCCGAGGACTAAGAGGCTGAGGTTTGATTCCTGAGCAGATATAAATTATTTTGTAGAGGTTTTCCCACTCTCCCTCCATGCAAATGAAGGCACTTGAGGGAGAAGGAAGAATTGGTATTGTACACATAGCGAGATTCGAACCCTGACCTCCTCACTGGTGATACATGTGACAAGGGAGGTTGTGAGTATTTAGAATTTAGTACATTTTGTTAAAAACAAGGTCAACATTCCAAACAAACACCCAAAAGTGTTGTTTCATTTCATCAAGTTTGTGTGTGAATAAAAAAAAATGTAGAAAATTTTCAAGTCAATTAAAAGAATCCTTAGAAAATCAGCCACCGCGGGTCCCTCACCAAATATCGCGAGCCCCTAGCAGCCAGAGTGAGCCCTCACCAAACATCGCGATCCCCATACACCCCCTACCAGCCAGTGTGAGCCCTCACCAAATATCGCGATCCCCATACCAGCCAGGGCGGGCCCTCACCAAATATCGCGATCCCCATACCAGCCAGGACGAGCCCTCACCAAATATCGCGATCCCCCTACCAGCCAGGGTGAGCCCTCACCAAATATCGCGAGCCCCTACCAGCCAGGGCGGGCCCTCACCAAATACCGCGAGCCCCTACCAGCCAGGGTGAGCCCTCACCAAATACCGCGAGCCCCTATTGTTACAAGTGTATAGGTATACCTAAAGAGGCGAGTCATTGTAACGGGACTAAACATCTGCCCAACCAGGATAACTCTCTTGTTTACAACCAATGTTGTCCCTAGAGACGGTGACGTCACGGCCAGTGAGCAGTTGTGGCCTCCCCCTCTGCTTCCCAACTTGTCCACATGTTGTGTCGGGTGCAACAATCACGTTATCCTGTCATCCTAGCTGTGTGTTGCTCAACTCGTATGTCTCGTGTCTCAACGGGAATAGCAGAACTGATATATCCGCTCAGCGTGTAGAAACTAGTGATGTTATTAAACTGAGCTTGCCTCCAAATTCCACATATATAACTCGGGACCAGCTAATTTTAATAAAATGCTTCTAAATCCATATTTGACGTGTGGGTTTGCCTAGATAGTTCACGTATATAGCGCAGGACCTATTAGTTAAAAACATATTTCCCGTATATTGCGCAGGACCTAATGGTTTAAAAAAAATATTTCACGTATATTGCGCAGGACCTCATGGCTTAAGAAAATATTTCACGTATATTGCGCAGGACCTAATGGCTTAAAATAAATATATTTCCCGTATATAGCGCAGGACCTAATGTATTAAAAATATATTTCACATATATAGCGCAGGACCTAATGGTTTAAAACAAATATTTCACGTATATAGCGCAGGACCTAATGTATTAAAAATATATTTCACATATATAGCGCAGGCCCTAATGGTTTAAAAAATATATTTCCCGTATATAGCGCAGGACCTAATGTATTAAAAATATATTTCACATATATAGCGCAGGACCTAATGGTTTAAAAAATATATTTCACGTATATAGCGCAGGACCTAATGTATTAAAAATATATTTCACATATATTGTGCAGGACCTAAATGTTTAAAATAAATATTTTACGTATATAGTGGAGTACCTAATGGTTTAAAATATATATTTCACGTATATAGCGCAGGACCTAATGGTTTAAAAAATATATTTCACGTATATTGCGCAGGACCTAATGTATTAAAAATATATTTCACGTATATAGCGCAGGACCTAATGGTTTAAAAAAATATTTCACGTATATCGCGCAGGACCTAATTTAACAAATATTTAACGTATAAAGCCCAGGACCTAATTTATAAAATATTTAACGTATAAAGCGCAGGACCTAATTTTAAAAATATATATTTTTCACGTATATGGCGCAGGACCTAATGGAGTTTAAAATAAATATATATTTCACGTATATAGCGCAGGACCTAACGGAGTTTAAAATAAATATATATTTCACGTATATGGCGCAGGACCTAATGGAGTTTAAAATAAATATATATTTCACGAATATAGCGCAAGACCTAATGGAGTTTAAAATTATATATTTCACGTATATAGCGCAAGACCTTATGGAGTTTAAAATAAATATATATTTCACGAATATGGCGCAAGACCTAATCCTTTAAAATATATATTTCACGAATATGGCGCAAGACCTAATCCTTTAAAATATATATTTCACGTATATAGCGCAGGACCTAACGGAGTTTAAAATATATATTTCACGTATATAGCGCAAGACCTTATCCTTTAAAATATATACTTCACGTATTTAGCGCAGGACCTAATGGAGTTTAAAATATATATATATTTCACGTATATAGCGAAGGACCTAACGGAGTTTAAAATAAATATATTTTTCACGTATATGGCGCAGGACCTAACGGAATTTAAAATAAATATATATTTCACGTATATGGCGCAGGACCTATGGTTTAAAAACTATTTAACGTATATTGCGCAGGACCTAATTCTTTTAAATATATATTTCATGTATATAGCGCACGACCTAATGGTTTTAAAAATATATTTATTTTACGTATATTGCGCAGGACCTAGTTGTTTAAAAAATATATTTCACGTATATAGTGCATGACTTAGTAGTTTTCATTCCTTATTTCATAGCGCAGACTAATTACTCTGATTTTGCCGCCTCATTTGTTGTATATAGCGCAGGATCTAGCAATATTAATAAACCACGTTTGTCCCTCCATCCCACATATATAGATAGCGCAGTACCAGGTACCATTTGATTAATTGGTTTCCCCCCCATTTTTCACGTTTACGGCGCAGGACATAAATTAGTTGTTCTCCATATTACGCGTGCATAACGCAGGACCTAGCGACTTTCACAAACTAGTTTTGCTTCTGTATTGCACAGTAGCCGGTAATTTTAACAAATCAGTTTTGAACGCATTTTTCACATACAAAGCTAAGGACTTTGCCATTTTAATAAACGTATATAGTGCAGGACCCAGCGATTACAACAAATGGGGTTTGCTTACCATTTCACGTACAATATCCCCATGGCTTCTTTGGTGCTGACTGACAGCTAGCAGCTGACTTCTGACAGTCAACATTTAGGTATATACATACATTTTGACTGTTAGAAGTGACAGATGCTAGACACATGTGTTTGCAGATCATCTGATTCGGCGTAGGGATACATAATTTAGTCTGGTAACTTTTCAAAGCTGTCAGTCAGCACCAAAGAAGTCGCAGGGCTACTGTATATCGTGCAAGACCTAGCGATTTTCGTTTTACTTAGCACCGCAGCTTACTACCCGTTCGGATAATACTGTTCTATATTACAATAAGAATTAGGCGCTGGGAAGGTCGAATTTAAAGGAAGTGAACTCACATTTGCGTGGAAACACCACCTCCGATCTCCCCGTCCTCGGCAGCCTAGCTCAACACGAAACTAGCTCGTCATCCAACTACTTCACCGAGGCGGGTGTAAATTTAGTTAACTGGTTTTGCCTCCATATGTCTCGTACATAGCGAAGTACCTGGCAATTTTAATAAACCGGTTTTGCCTCGTGTATATAAAGCTGTACCCAGCATTAAAAAAATAATGCTTTTGCCTTGGTTCAAGTATATAGCGCAAAACAATTTTTAATATAAATGTTTTGACCTACATATTTTGCGTACATAACTAGTGATTTTAACTTATCTAGTTTTGGCACAAATTTCACAGGACATAGTAATTTTAAGACACATTTAACAAAATTCCCTGACTTTTCTCCAGTTTTATTGGATGACTTATTTTATTTATTAAAAAAGTTTGTATCTACTAAACATAAACGGTTTTATCAGTTAATATCAAAATAAAATGGCATTTTAATTTTTTAAATAACTTTTATTTTAGAGTATGGTTGCAAAATTAATGGGATATTTAAATATATTTTTTAATTCCCTGTCTGTAGTCTCCATATTTCACTTATATAGAACAGGACCTGCCAATTCTAACAAATGAGCTTTGAGCTCCTATTTCGCGTGTAATGGTAACACTGCTGGAGGTTGTAAGCCAGGCAACCTAAACCTTTCAATTCCTTTATAAATAAATAAGGACAATCAAATTTACTAGACAACCCAAGAGAGTTCAGCACAAGATCTCCCACAATCACGCTATGGTACAAAGAGAAATCAAAAGCGTAGTGACCCAAACGTGACCGTTGGCCACAGCTGGAAATTAGTACTGTGCCGTCACAAATGCCTTCAAATTAAGGGTACCTGGTACAATGGGCCAACCTATTTAAATATTTTTTCTAATGGGACAGATTAGCAGTTAGGGGATTGTTTGCAAGTGATATAATCAGTTGGTTCAATAAGTTCACATAAATACACCTTTTTATTTTTAAATCACCACATTCTACTTACAACCAGTTCAGGTTACAGGGAGGAGGTATACCTGTCCACAGATTGTGAAACCATGCAGAGTAGAACCTGCCAGGATTAGAACCAAGATGCCCCCAAGACGAGTGACAACACCAACAATAGTTCACCATCGCAAATAAAAACTGGTTATGATCATCTAGTGGCAATTTCCAGTCCATCATTATTAGAGTAATTCAAACTTGCAAACATCAGTTCTGAAGGCGATTTTTCCTAAATGGTTTCCCACTTTCCTTACAAGCAAATGCAGGTATCTTAACTCTAAAATGCCCCATCAGAGTAATTATGTGAGTTTAAACTTAACCCGTTAAAGAAAAAATAAAAATATGAGCACAAAAACAACCAGGCCCAGTGAAAAGTGTCAGCACAAAACTTTTACAAACCGATTTGTCAGGTTAAAAAGTATTTAACAAAGCAACTAACCGACCACTTAGAATTAAGTGTAAGTACAAAAGTATCCAATAAGGCCAATTAAACTCAATGAATTTGAGCACAAAAACCCCCTCGAAACACCATTAGGGCAATTGAAAATAACTATGCACCTTAAGAAAAGCCTTCATTAGGACCTTGTTTATCTTTCATGGTAAGCTGCATCAGACCAATGGAATCATCCATTTGTTTTACACACGAATCTTAATAGCAGCAATTCTGGCAATATATTACTTAAATAAGGTGAGGCAGGTCACCGCACCACCATCTTTCTAGGCTCAAAATTGGGACAAAACCAGTTTTAAATTTAAACCTCTCTCTCCTGGGATCGAACCAGGAACACTTATCCATATAGCCTCGGTTCTTAGACTAGACAAAAGGAAAATGAGAAAAACAAACAACTGTGCTTTGTTCTTTATTATTTTATCCACTACAGTTTCATTGTACAGGAGGTTTTGGTGAATCAACAATTGACCCAACAATACATTCAGTTCCTCATATTAAGGTGGGGATGTGGGGAAACTAATATTTCTCCAGTAGAAAACAGTTTAATTTCCTTTTCATGGTGAAGTTGTCGAATATCTGTCGGGGTGTTCTGGAATTTAACGATATCGTTATCTTCATTTAAAAAGTTTCTCCTCTAACACTCATGACAAATAGTCAACCACTATTGATATCACTATGTGAAGAAAATTAAACTGTGTATACAGAAGTAATTTTAGATTTTGGTGGAAAAAGTTTCTATATGAACTGGAAAAACCGTATTTTTAATTCACGCTCTCTAAATCCTCACCTTGAGACTCCACCAGAGTATATTATTCAGTCCCCAAGTATGTCCCTTGTACCACAGATCCTAGCCTATATACACTGCAGTCCCTGGTTTCACAGGTCCTAGCCTATATACACTGCAGTCCCTCATTTCACAGGTCCTAGCCTATACACACTGCAGTCCCTTGTTTCACAGGTCCTAGCCTATACACACTGCAGTCCCTTGTTTCACAGGTCCTAGCCTATGTACACTGCAGTCCCTCGTTTCACAGGTCCTAGCCTATATACACTGCAGTCCCTGGTTTCACAAGTCCCTAGCCTATATACACTGCAGTCCCTTGTACCACAGGTCCTAGCCTATATGCACTGCAGTCCCTGATTTCACAGGTCCTAGCCTATATACACTGCAGTCCCTCGTTTCACAGGACCTAGCCTATATACACTGCAGTCCCTCATTTCACAGGTCCTAAACTATACACACTGCAGACCCTCGTTTCACAGGTCCTAGCCTATACACACTGCAGTCCCTCGTTTCACAGGTCCTAGCCTATACACACTGCAGTCCCTCGTTTCACAGGTCCTAGACTATACACACTGCAGTCCCTAGCCAATACACAATGCAGTCCCTGGTTTCACAGGTCCTAGCCTATATACACTGCAGTCCCTCGTTTCACAGGACCTAGCCTATATACACTGCAGTCCCTCGTTTCACAGGTCCTAGCCTATATACTGCAGTCCCTCGTTTCACAGGTCCTAGCCTATATACTGCAGTCCCTCGTTTCACAGGTCCTAGCCTATATATACTGCAGTCCCTCGTTTCACAGGTCCTAGCCTATATATACTGCAGTCCCTGGTTTCACAGGTCCTAGCCTATATATACTGCAGTCCCTGGTTTCACAGGTCCTAGCCTATATATACACTGCAGTCCCTGGTTTCACAGGTCCTAGCCTATATGCACTGCAGCCCCTTGTTTCACAGGTCCTAGCCTATATACACTGCAGTCTCTGGTTTCACAGGTCCTTGCCTATATGCACTGCAGTCCCTGGTTTCACAGGTCCTTGCCTATACACACTGCGGTCCCTCGTTTCACAGGTCCTAGCCTATACACACTGCGGTCCCTCGTTTCACAGGTCCTAGACTATACACACTGCGGTCCCTCGTTTCACAGGTCCTAGACTATACACACTGCAGTCCCTTGTTTCACAGGTCCTAGCCTATACACACTGCAGTCCCTTGTTTCACAGGTCCTAACCTATACACACTGCAGTCCCTTGTTTCACAGGTCCTAGCCTATATATACTGCAGTCCCTCGTTTCACAGGTCCTAGACTATACACACTGCAGTCCCTTGTTTCACAGGTCCTAGCCTATATACACTGCAGTCCCCTGTTTCACAGGTCCTAGCCTATACACACTGCAGTCCCTTGTTTCACAGGTCCTAGCCTATATACACTGCAGTCCCTGGTTCCACAGGTCCTAGCCTATACACAATGCAGTCCCTTGTTCCACAGGTCCTAGACTATACACACTGCAGTCCCTTGTTTCACAGGTCCTAGCCTATATACACTGCGGTCCCTTGTATCACAGGTCCTAGACTATACACACTGCAGTCCCTTGTTTCACAGGTCCTAGCCTATACACAATGCAGTCCCTTGTTCCACAGGTCCTAGCCTATATAATTTCACAGGTCCTAGCCTATACACACTGCGGTCCCTTGTATCACAGGTCCTAGCCTATATACACTGCAGCCCCTGGTTTCACAGGTCCTAGCCTATACACACTGCGGTCCCTTGTATCACAGGTCCTAGCCTATATACACTGCAGCCCCTTGTTTCACAGGTCCTAGCCTATACACACTGCAGTCCCTGGTTTCACAGGTCCTAGCCTATATGCACTGCAGTCCCTGGTTTCACAGGTCCTAGCCTATACACACTGCAGCCCCTGGTTTCACAGGTCCTAGCCTATATGCACTGCAGTCCCTTGTATCACAGGTCCTAGCCTATATACACTGCGGTCCCTTGTATCACAGGTCCTAGACTATACACACTGCAGTCCCTTGTTTCACAGGTCCTAGCCTATACACAATGCAGTCCCTTGTTCCACAGGTCCTAGCCTATATACACACTGCAGTCCCTTGTTTCACAGGTCCTAGCAAACACGTGACTATATTTCTGTCACTGCAACTTTATACTTGTTCAGATCGGACCTGCGGTTCTCCTTTTACAAGGCTTGACCCCTTGATAACCTATATTTATAATTGTGTGCACCACATCTTACCACCGTCCGAGATATTACATCTAATTACACATGTAGGGTAGGTAGGAGTGGAGAGAGAAGGGTGAACAACCCCCCTCCCCCCCCGCCCCAATACTCCCAGCAGGAATTAGAAACCTGAGATGTAGGCTATTAACTCTGTGTGCTTGATTTAATTATCAAAAAGTGATTATATAATGGTTATATGTATATTAAGATGTCACAATTAAGAGAATCACGAAGGCTGGAGGCTACTTTGGAGCCACACGAGACGGCGACAACCAACTAAGCATGCACTGTAACAGTTGAGTAAACAAAGTAACCAAAGCAGTAACTTCGCAGTTTTTATCATCTTACTGTCAGTATTTATTTTAAAATTTTGCCTCTTTTTAAAACCAATATTAACAAGTATTGTGCCCCCCCAAGGCTAGAAACCACTGGGTGCTAATGTGTTATGGGTAGAAATGCTAACTCAATTGTGGAGGGAGTTTGGTAAAAACACACAAGAGACCAGGTTTTGAGCCAATATATCCTATACATCAGCTGCCATCTATTGTGAGAGTGACCATTTGAACAACAAAGCGGGTAATTTCTCTCTCTCTCGATTCGTTGCTGTCATCGTGATCTTGTAATTATTATTTTATATATGGGTTAATGTTAGGTTACACAACTGTCTGATAATAGCACTTTGTTAAGTGTTGAATACCCATATTGGTAGATTTCAATGAGTTACAGAAATATATCTACATATTAGATAATACATTAAAGCGTGTTTCTAATGTGCAACACTTGACTACTGATTCTCAATATTTTTAAGATTTTAAATTTACACGAGACTAAAAAGTTGGCAATAAAAACTGTAACCTTGCCTTCAATTCCGCTCAATTCCCATCACAAACAATTTTTAGGATAATTTACCAATAATTTATTTAAACCAGCTTCAGTGGCCAAATGGTCTTCGTGTTCGACTGGCTTGCTGACGACAGTAAAATCAGGGTTCGAATCTTGGTCAGGTCTACTGAAGATGGCTTTTCATTAAAGGGTTTACCACTATCCTTGCATACAAATGCGGGTAAATTATGTCTAAATGGTTCCTTCCTTCCCATTAGAGTAATTATCATACTTGTGTATAGCCCGAACGGGGAGCAAGCCGCGGTGCGGTGGCAATACAATTTATTTATTAAACTATATTTGTTGGTTGAATTTGCTTGTATCTTTAATGTGATTTAGCTCGTTGGTTGACGGCTGTGACCAGGGTGGTCTGGCCTGTTGTCTCCTCATTTAGAATTAGCTGGCCCCTAGAGTGCTGCACTGAACCTAGGTTCTTAGGCAGCAACGAGGCTGAGATCAGTTAAAGTGTGGGTGGGGTGGGGTGTTTGAAGGAAGGGACTGCCGAGGTTGTCCAGTTCTCGGCCCCCAGAGTAGACATAAGCACTTTCCTTTAAATTGAGATATGTTTACAAAACTATGGCAGAGTGTCTTGTGTTGTCTCCAGTCTCACACAGCGCATGCACAAGGACTCAATTTCCGGCCGTATGAGGGGTGTAGGGAACATAGTGTATTTATTTTCCACTGTACAGACAATTACATTTTCCAAAAGGCCGGGAATGGCAGGCGGTCCTCTTGAAGGCAGCGGCCCAGCAGTCTTGCGACGTGATACCAACCATCCAGACACGTTTTCTGTGTTTCGCTGTCAAATGCGTGCAACATTGCTTGGACTAGCACTACTTTTAATTTACAGCATTTAAATAAAATAAAGAGTTTAATTTGGAAACTTTATTATTGTGGTAATATTAGATTACTTTGTATCATGGATACACGGGCACTAGAATTATCTTTCTAAATACAGAGCCTTAACTCCGGACCCTGATTCTCCTGACCAAATTACTGAGAAGACACTCCTCCCCATATTTAACATTTTTTTAAGGCTTATTCTAAAATGAAATTAGATAACTTTTGGTATTGCAATAAGAATAAAAAATTACTTCAACAATATGTTTTTAGTGACAAACTAAACTACATAAAACCTCTAATAATCAACAGATTTCCCTTAAGCCTGAAATCACCCAACAATGGGGCAATGTTTAAGAGAGAAAACACAGAAAATATTTGTTGCGCTACAAATCACATTTTAGGATATAATTTCTATCCTATATTTTAATACTCATCAGCTAATGATATAGAATTAATGTAGATTTCATATTTCCTATAGCTTGTAATAATAATAATAATAATAATAATGCCTAGTTCCTGTAGAAAACTCCACCTACTTATATTGTAGCCTTTTAAACAAGATCTGACAATATATAATAGTTTGTAGTATATCAATCGATATAGCTTAATTCCTGGCTTGTGCTTCATAGTTTTATATTTATATATTATTTAACAGGGTGGCCACAAAAATAAAACTTTCAAATTTCCTGACTCCCAAATAAAAATGTAATTTTTTCCTGAACATATTTTACCTGTTTATATAACTGTAAACTATAAGTGTGGATGGACCGACACTAGCCAACATGGCTCAACAAACAATGTATCTGTGGCTGTACTGATGAGTATGTTGACCAAGGTGTTAGTCTCATCTCTAGTTTCCTGGTAAAGTGTGACCAAGTGTAAAGGAGAGCTTTATTTTTATTATTCGTGTTTCTTCACTATCACTCCACAAAAAAGCACAATCAATGTCAAAACTGCGTAAAAGTAAATGTCAACGTCTGTTAGAAACAATCATAATGAATTTGATAATCTTAGTGAGGAATTTGCAAACAGTATTTTTGTTCATTACCCCCGCGGGCTATTATCTAGCGAATGTGATATCCTGTCCAAGATAAACCTAAACATTTCACATACGTGTGTAATATGCGACCTTGGTTAAGATGAAGTGAATAATTAAAGCGACACAACATGTCTAAAGCTGATAATTAGTTTACTCTACTTCAATTGCCAATAAAAATAATATTGATGTTTACCTTATGATTTAATGTAGACATTTTTATTTTGTTTCATGGTCGAAAACCTAGACTTTCATCTGACTTTATCCAATTTTCAAATTCCCTGACTAATCCAGGTTTTTTCCGGTCTGTGTTGGCCACCCTGATTTAATGTTTTATCCAACAATTCATATTTTAAATTTCTTTTGCTTGTTTATGTGGAATGGATTAGGATTCATACAATGAGGCGGATATGCTAACTAGCATTTAGGATATGTACTATTATCAACTTATTTATTTAAAGTAACCACTTTATACACGAAGATAGATTTTAAAAAAAATTGAACTTACCTGGACTAAGGACCTCCTAATATTTGTGGTTAAGGATAAGGAAGCTGTAACGTCATAACATGTCCTTCCTAGTAAATAACAGGACCATCTTCATCGACCAATTGTCTTCCAAAATGTCAGGTCCTGATGAGTGCAGAGTCGATGCGGCATTATTCAAGAGTTTATAGAGAAACTAATGGCCGGAGTATATTCAGAAACCTCCACAAACTGACTAAATCAACTATACTGACCAATAGAACACACACTTTCCTTGTTTCAACAATTATTCTAAAACCATCTTGATGTTCAATCTTCTTTGCATTATTTCGCATGACCATAACAGGAAGGAAGAGAAAAGATTACATCAGCAATATGAACCACAGAGAGATATTTCAAGGAACAACAAATTCACTCCCACCAAAATACATCAGAGATTGAAAACCATTCACGACAATCAACATACACAGACAAAGAACTTATAAACAAGGGCCAGTTTAAAATGGAATCGAGGATAGTAAAAGATGTCGGCCGACCAGATTAAATATCTTAACGAGGCCATGAATTTTACCAAGTTCTATGTGCAGGTTATGTAAGTAACATTTTGAGTTTTAGAAAATCTGACAAAAATGCACATATCTGTTTAAGTGTTCATATTTTAACATTGTGTGCTTTGAAAACTTAATATGAATGGATGCTATGCTGTATCTCTATCAAATAATTTAACAGTGCTTAGCCAAAACAAAATTAAATAATCCTAAAATTGTTCGTACCTCTTTGGGTTGTTATAAACCAAAGCAATACCTACAATGGGGAGGTACAACAATGCCTTCATTCCCCCCTAAATTGTTCGTACCTCTTTGGGTTGTTATAAACCAAAGCAATACCTACAATGGGGAGGTACAACAATGCCTTCATTTCCCCCTAAATTGGTCCTACCTCTTTGGGTTGTTATAAACCAAAGCAATACCTACAATGGGGAGGTACAACAATGCCTTCATTTCCCCCTAAATTGGTCCTACCTCTTTGGGTTGTTATAAACCAAAGCAATACCTACAATGGGGAGGTACAACAATGCCTTCATTTCCCCCTAAATTGTTCCTACCTCTTTGGGTTGTCACAAACCAAAGCAATACCTACAATGGGGAGATATTTACTGTAGCTACCTAGAGTGAAACTTGAGTTAATTTCGAGATTCTGATAGATGTCAGCAAGCACAAGCCTGGTCTATGCTTCCCTCTGGCGTGGTCACAGGTGCCAAGAACACAGACTCTCGACCCTTGCACGTTTCATTCCCCCCACAACTTTGTGTTCCTTGTAAACTGGCAACCTTGCGTAGCACTAAACAAACCTGATGTAGCTGCAAGGAGCACAATGTGGGAACAAACAAGATTAGTGAAACTAGAATAAATATCTGACAGGCAGGCCCTGGGGTCGAATGGCGCGCGACACGCTGCGGTGGTCCCTGAAAGAGAGACTACACACAATATGAGAACATAAGATAGCACAATGTTTCAATAAAACACTATTAATGCACAACTTTCCCGCAGAGAGATGGATAGTAAGTATCATCATCAACTCCTGCCCTGAAAACTTACGCTTCGGTCTGGCCGGAATCAGCTTCACGCCTCCAACCTTCTCCTTTCTCACGTCCTCTGGATTGATCTCTGCAGCCTTCAGCTTCTTCTCGGGAGGGGTGGAAGTCGTGTCTCGGACAGGAGACGCTCTTTTCAGGGACGATGTTGGCTTCACCAGTGGAGGGAGTAGGGGAGGGGGCACCTTCTTCAGCGCGGCGCGGGACGGTGGAGGTTTCACCTCCTCCTCCAGACCGGTTGACCTCATCTTGGATTTGAACACCTTCACGGTCTTGGGGCGGCCAACGTCCGGCCGGCGTACTTCGATAGAAATGGACGCTTGCTTCTTGGGCTCCTTTGGAGGCGGTGGCACGGGCAGTCTCTTCTCCCTCCTCTCCTCTTCCTGTTTCTTCGGGGGGTCTTCAGACTTCTTGACAGTCTCCTCGGGGGGCCTCACCTTCTTAGGGATCTTCCCCAACTTACTGATCGATGCTGGGATGAGTTTCGCTAGCGACGCTCGCTCTTTATCGTTCATGAAAGACGTGTCGTGATTCGGTTTGTTGGCCGAATCTAGACTAGGCCTCTTCAACTTTTCTTTGTTCTCTTTCTCCTTTGATTTCTCCTTGCTCTTGTCTTTAGATAACTCTCTTAACACCTTAAACTTGTCTTTATTCTTCTCCTTGGCCGACTGCTTCAGCCTCAAAGACTCCTTCACCTTGGATTTCTTGTCTGGTTTGGGAGGGGAAGGCAGTTCTTTGCTGGACCTTCGCTTGGAGCTCTTGGAAGAGCGCGTACTGCCGTCGTCCGACGAAACGCTGTCGGACTTGCTCACTTTACGAGACTTGACAGCGGGGGAACTTTTCACAGACACTGCACTCGATTTGCTCTTGGGGGTAATTGTCTCCTCCTCGACCTTACGCGGGGAGTCACTCGGTTTGGTCACAGGTGTTTCACTCTCAGACACGACACTCTCTGTCTTGTCCTGGTCTTGAGCTTCTACGGGTGAAGTCTCCGGTTCACTATCCGCAATCGGTTTCTTAACAA
>CABFOW010005045.1:0-47484 GCA_902141385.1 Timema californicum
ATTGAAATGTTTTGGTGTTATATTAATTTCCTCATCTTTTTGTTACCCTATAGATCTGTATATTGGCACCGTGTCATCGTTTATCATGGCCATAGGTAGTTGGGTGACTGTCGTCATTTATCATGGCCATAGGTAGTTGGGTGACTGACATGTTTTTGTAGGGACGCCGTGTTTGGTATTAAAGTCTTTACTTTAGAGTCATGTAAATTTTCTTGGGATGATGTGTTTACATAAAATTGCTCACGTTAAACTTTAGTCTATTTTCGCTTTAAAGATGGAAATATGCCTGTATTAACGTCTTCCGCTTTATACCTAAGGAAAATATATTTACATCGAAATCTTCAACTTCAAAATCTTGTTTGTTTTAACATTTATTGGACGTATGTTTATATTAATGTTTCTTATTGGGACCTTCTGTCATTTTAAATATCTTATAGCATGTTATGTTTAACTTCGAACTTGTACTTTACAAACTAAACAATATTACTACATTTGTAATTCTATTTATGTATCATCCATTTTTATTACAAATAAAACAAATACTGTTATTCTCATGTAACTCCTTGACTTTTTATCACGCTTCCTGGTTAGTTAAGGTAGTTACAACTGGGCTACGTATACTTTTTAAGTGAAAGCTTAGCCCTTGACACAAATAATTTTAAATGAGAACGCGCTCAATTGCACTGATGTAGTAAGAGCATAGGGAGGTGGCATAATCACTCCTGGCACGAACACCAATCCCGTTCTTAGCAAAACAATGTAAAGGAATAGTTATTTGTAATATGTTAGTCACAATGACGTGTCTTAACAAATATTAATATAAATTAATAAATGTTTAATTTATTATTATAAATGTTCATTCCATGTGTAATAATAATTATAATAATAACATAAACGTTTGTGGGATACGTAGATACATGGCGCTCTAATGCAAGACAATATAATACATCTACCACTAACAAGTAACATGCGTATTGATAACTATCAAGGCATTCGTACATTGAGCTGGTTAGGATACAACTGGTGACATACGCCACGTGAAATTACAATGAATATATTAGTATACTACTTGAAATAGTAGATTACGCATGCAAATATTTTAAAATAATATAGAAATACTTTTCATACAAAGTGATCATTGAAGTTAGGAAATTCACAAATAATTTTAAAAAGAACCATAGAATAAAACGGCCTCTGTCCAATTATTTAAAATAAAGAACGAATACGAATTAGTTATATTAAAATTTAAGAACTCTTGCTAGAAAAAAGTTATCATGGTTGAAAAATTATACCATTATATGCTAAGTTCAGGAAAATACAAACTAGGCCTTGGTGAACTCAAAAATGTTGCTGGGAATATTAATTCGTTGTGGCTTTAGGATATCTCGACATAAATTTACCTCTTAATCTGGGTCGTTATCCCAGAAGATAATGAAAATTCATTCACATTAGTGGCGTCGCGTCAGGGCAAGCAAGGCAAGCACTGCCTGCCTTTGATTGAAGATGTGTAATTATTTAATTTAATGTTTTCCAAAAAAAATTCTCCTGGTAATCATTTAAATGTAATTCAAGCATCAGTGGGTTTGAAAAAAAAAATCCCATACATTGCAGTGATTGTAACATGCAAGCAAGACGTGCACTTGTCCATCTAATGGTGGTTAAAAGTTGGTATTTGTCCGACTTTGAGCACATTGCTCTAACTACTGTAGTTCTAATTTGTGACGTCATAGATTTCGGATTGGGAGAATGGGAATACTGAGGATGTATGTTAAAAATGCAAGAAGCTGAGCTACGACTTCTCTTACCCGAAAGGTGACGACTAGAACCGAAGTCACTACTCCTGTCTTCCCCTTTCAAAACATATTTCGATGGTATGGCATGAAATGGAAAATTAATATACTGTCACATCTTTAAGCACGGTACACACGACACAACTTCTTGTGCATAGAGTCGTACAAGAAGTTGCAGCCTGAAGATGGCGTCGTGTGAACACCGAAATTTGTACAAGATCTGCTTTTCACTACTTATTGTATACAATTTCAGGAAAAAGGACGCGTTCTATATCAGCCATTTTTCTTGTACAGCTATTGAGTTAAAATTTAAAAAAATTCGTCTGCTAGACAGTTACTTAAAAAAAGGGGAGTGATTGTAAGAAAAACAGCTAAATGCTTGAAAACAAAGAGATAATCATAATTGAAGGAGGTTAGACCCCAACTATAAAGGTTTTCAACTCTTTTATTTTTTAATAGAAAAAACAATATTTTCATAATAATTAGGAATGATAAAGAAATTATTAATATAAATACCAATATTTTCGAAATAATTCAATAATTATTTTTCCATAAAAAGGGAAAAAACGTTGTGTTTAAAAAATAAATATTGTACGCAATCACAAATGCCGTATGAACAGTCACTGGCTAAAATTTGTATGCAATCCATGTAACCAATATATTGTACAATTTACAAGAAGTTTTTTAGTGTGTAATGGGCTTTAGAGTTTTGTGGCGTTCATTGTAGCAAGTGCTTTTGTTTTGATGTGTGTATCAGTGAGAGCTAACAAATGAAAGTTTATAAGTATATGTTTATAATAAGTCAATAACACAATAATGAAAAAACACAACACAAGGACACCCAAAGCCCCAACTATCATAAAAAAAACTTCCAAATAGTTTCTTGAAGCATAAATATTATTTTTTTAATTCCGGGACCTCCCCTCTTAAGCTTCCCTTCCAAGCTTGCCTAAGAATATTGGTCACGTGACGCTACTCATTTACATTATTCCATAATATAAGTTATTGTCATTCGTAGCTTTATTTGAGAAAACTACATACTATTTTTTATTTAACTCCTAGTTTTTTTGAACAACTAATATTTTCTTATAGAATTGAGATTGATGCAAGCTAACTTTGAATGATTTTATTGTTGTGGTTGTTGTTGTCGTCGTAACAATAATGACTAATCTGACTCCATTTTTTCCCTTGTGATTCAAACGTAGTATTTGTAAAAAAAAAATTATTCTCCTTTCTATTTAAGGATTTGAAACCTTCAATTTCATTATTCATAGTCCTAAGAGATTATACAAGATTATGATAACCAATACACATGTGTTTACAGTAGTGTTAAATATTGATATTTTAACCGCTACAGAATACTGTTTACAAAATAATAACCACACTAACAAATTTATTTTAATTGAATCAATATTTCACACTCCACGTTTTCTTGTCAAGTCATTCTACGCATTATATAAGGTTGTATCACTTCATCAAATTAAGATAAAAGTTGTTAGGTAAAGGCCTTACTAATTCCAAAACTTTGAGAAAGTTTAACCCTTCCATCCCACCATTCCAGGCCACAATTCCCCTCTACCGTTATATCCTCTCTCTTTATGACGTGACGTCATGTTGCCGTAGTTCCTCGTGCGACCGCAAGGAGCGACACTGAGCCATGTGGTAAGAAGATTGAGGGGTGGGACGGTATTTCAGAGACTAGACGTGCAAATTACGATTAGCTAAAATGTTTAGGGAATACTCCCGCTGCAGGGCTGTCCACACCTTGCAACTATAGTACCTTGGCACATATTGTAGTATGGACTGTATGCTGAGCGCCATTTAATAACATAACCACACTAGATATAATTGAGGAAAATATCCATCTCTGCGTAGATTTAAGCCAGGAAAAAATATTTTTAGTGCAAAATAATGATAAAAGTTGCTTTTAAATATCAAAATATACATGAAATACACTTCAAAACACTCATTTTCATAAGGACACGTACATAACGGGGATATTATTGTTGGTAACGACATCCATTTGTTTTTATACCGTAGATAATAGGACATGTTGGATAAGCTGATTTTTTGGAGTACGTTAGCGCTTTTTGTGAGGGCCTTAGTAACTAAAACGTAAGAGGTAACCGGGCATACTGGCTCGGTCGAGAAAATTTTTTATTTTGGTTATGGGTAAAAATGTGGCTCACTTGTATTTATTCAGGCTGGTTTGAATATTCTGATGTTTCACTGTGTAGTATTTATTAAAATTCATGCTATGATCTTTTTTACTGAAAAACTATTTTAGACCATTTTAAAATTTATTTTTAGAATTTACCTATTTATATTCAAACCAAAATTATTTGATTAAAAGTACACTATTATTATAGTTTTATTAGTCCTAGTTATTTAATTTACATTATATTAAAAAATCTTACTCAACACTTGTTGGACAAAATATTTAGTTTTAGTTAGAAAACTTACAGTTTAAAAATAAATATATATAAAAAAATTAGGTGCACATACTTTTTTTTACAAGTTTATAGAAGGAAAATGTATTAGCTATACCAATAACTGCAACTGAATCTGAGTTTTTGTCTTTTCTCCTGACTATTCAAAATATTGCTGACATCTACCACTACATTTAACCCAATTTACACTATACAATTATTTTAATATTTTAATTGAAGTGAATGCGAAAGCTAAATTTAGACTAAAATTATAAATCTGAAAAAAATATATAATCCTGAAATGAAAATTATTATCAGGTTTTCATTTTTCCTATTTCCCGTCCCCGCGGGAAATCGTTATTTCCCGCCCGAAAATTTACCGAAGTCAAAAGGTCACTCCCGCACAGCACTAGTTTGGAGTCAAACATCAACTTACAGACTTGTACTTGATACTTCAAATGGGTAGCTAATTCCAATGCCATCATTTTCAGATGATGTTTCCACCAACTTGCTGGTCTTGTCTCACGTAACCGTAATAAAACAGGTTCTTGCCCAATCATTGGACTTAATTTCTCAACAATATTTAGTCATTATGAGGGTAAATAATGTACAATTAGTAACTATTTAAATTATATGTGGGATTGGATCGGAATGGAAAAATAAGTATTATTGAGAATATCGGGAAATATAATTTCAGTGACAACCATCATCTATGTTCAAAAATATGATTTTTTAATTTGTAAAGGGTGGTTTTTGTATTTGTACTGTGTCAAAATAAGTTTAAAATGAAAAATAAAATACTGCACTAATCCGCTAAGTATTGAAATTATAAACATGGATGTGTATCTGTGTGTTGTATACATAGTTACACACATAATACTCTATCAGTTATATCTATATATAAAATTAACATCTTATAGCAAAAGTTTGGTGAACAAGAAGAATAACATACAATATTATGTTGAATCACCACTTTCAATATCTGGTTGAAAGCAATGGAGGAGATGTTGGGGGCTAGTTATAGTAACGTACATTAATGGTATATTTTGTACCCTTCAATTAATTTTATCTGAGCTATATTTATTTTATGTGTTCATATGCATATGCGTATTATTTTTAATAATTCACACGCTAAAATAATCTATTGAAATAATATTATTTGGTTTATTGCTATATCAATTATATTTACATTTAAAAAATAATTTTAAATTGCAGGTGATTCTGATATGATATCTATGAAATATTTAACTATATCAGGCAATGTTCGTGGATAGCCATAAGCCTACGGACTTGGATTGATGCCTTACAGATACCAAGATGGTAAAATCTTAATCATCAATTCAGGAATATATATATATTTAGGATAAACCACAGGCTTTATAATTATTTTTGTTTCAATTTCATTTATAAATGTCCATACAATGTTCCAATTTTAACCAAGTATTATATTCGAGTGAGTGCCGAAAAGTAATCTCTTCTTTTTTATATGAAATGTTATATAGGAGTATAAATGAATCTGCATACAAACCGTTAGAGTTTTCTGCATCGCATATCAAAATTTAAACCTCTGCCTCAAAAAAGTTGTTAACTATGCTCTTAAACATGGTGGAGGGTAACACATTATGTTAGTGTTGATGAAACCCTACGCAGTGATCGAGTTCCTGACTGCAAAAAGCAAAACCCTATTGACATCTATCAGAAAATGTGTGGATTATAGTGTGTATACACCAGTACTTTCTAATGTTGGGCTTCACGTACTCGTAATAGAAAGCTCAAAGTGACTGATCTAAACCTGTGTGACACAAAACAAAGTGGAAGTTTACGAATAGAATCCAACGAGGCTTGCCGGAATCATTTGGGCATAGTCAATAAATATAATCGTTGTGTCTCCCAGAAATAAATGTTTGACAAACCTAGCACTCTACTTGAGTGAACAAAGGCACTGATTACATATATGGGCTTTCGAAAATTGTGTACGTTATGGGTTCTCAAATGTTTACTCCCAAAATTAAACAGAAGCTGGTGATTATTAGCTAACTGTTTGTGCTGAGCTCTGTTCGGGAAAGTGATTAATAGCCTAACTGGAAAATATTATCACGGGAGAGTATAGTACTGGGTGGGTAATTTTGAACCAGAATACAAAATAATGTTCATGGAGTACCACAACAAAGGGTTGTCAGCACCAAACAAATTCAAGAATGCAGCTTCAGCGGGAAAAATTATACTCGTGGTTTCATGGGACTTATGAGGTGTGAGACAACCAGAATTCATGCTGAGAGGCACACCTATCAATTCTGAGTAATACTGTGAAATGCTGATAAAATGTAAATCCCAACTTTGAATAGTCTGTCCCCTCCCTCAACACGACAATGCTTTAGGTGCATAAACTTGGCCCCACCCATAAAAGCACTAACGACCGAACCTAGTGCAATCGTTAGTGCTACATTTTTGTGGAAGCTATAAGCCAAAATCATTGGGCGGGGCAAAGTTTACGTCAAACTGGCCCCACCCACCATCCTATAGTGCAGCACTAACGACAAAACCCAGGTCATTTGTTAGTGCTACTTTAGTCCTAGTCATTGAACATAAAAATTTTGTAAGTGCTACATTTTTTGTGGAAGTTATAGGCCNGGGGGGGGGGGGCAAGTTGACGTCAACCTGACCCCGCCCACTATATTATGGTGTGGCACTAACGACATAACCTAATGCAATCGTTAGTTCTACGTTAGTGCTGCTCAGTAAACAAAAAAGTTCGTTAGTGCTGCCCATTTGGCCAGAAAAGTAGTTAGTGCTGTATTTATTGTTAAGTAACAATCCAAAACAAAGCTTTAGGTTCGCACCATCAACACGTCAGGTGTTTTAAGCACCACGTCTTACTACCCGTTCAGGCTATACGCCTATCTACTAATTACGTTAATGTGATGAGGCTAAGGAAGGTTTAGTTTGGAATAAGTGCACCTGCATTTGGGTGGCGTGAAATTGAAAAATCATTTAGGAAAAACTTATCTCAGTGCACCCGACCGAGATTGAACTCCGATCTACCTGTCATCGGCAGCCAGTCTACTGCGAGAGTGATTCCTTTTACCATGTGGCCACCAAAGAGGCTGACACGTCAGTTGATCACTGCTTATTAAATATTAGTTTGTTTAGCTATATCACATAATACGACTGTCGCATGCGGCTAGGGTTACGGTCTGTTGCGGCCGAAGCCATGCGGCTCTAGCCGCAGTCACAGGAAATTGACTGATCTTGGACAACGTGCCTTAAAGAATCACTCTCACAATAAACCAAACTGCTGATGAGATCGTGGTTTGATCCCAATCAGCTGTAATGGGGATGGATTTTCCATAATGATTCCCCACTCTTTTTACATGCAAATTCAGATACACTTCCTCTAAATTCAAGGTTATCTATCCTTAGCCCATTATCGTGTTTAGTACAGAGGCGTACAGCCCTAACGTGTAGTAAGATGTGGTGTTAAAAAAAACATGGGTGAAAGTTTTAAATGTCTTACAAATTATTTAAAGACTATATTTTAATTATCTATAGTACAAAATAAATTAGCATTATCTATGTTTAGAATTTTACTTTGCCTTTTCTCAATATGATTTTAATGCTCTGCTTTGACTGTAAAAGATAACTAGGCAATCCTATTTTCACAGAAGTATCTTAGCCCAAGAATTCCTTCCTAACTAGACCTCTCTCACCTGTTACGCAGATAAATATTAATATAAATGTTCTCCAATCGGAGTGTCCTTTTCCATTGCTATACCACCTGAACTTTTGGGTAGACGCGTTAATAATAATTTGTGACCAGATTAAGTTCTAGCTATTGCCATTGATTGTACCATAGCTACAAGCATATTCGCCGCATAACCTCCGCCACCTATAAAAGTACAGTTACACTTACCCCATTTAACCGGAAAACCAGAGGCGCTCACGGGTCCTCCAAGCACATCAACACTCCGCTCACGTTAAACAAGAAAACCAAGACTGTTTCCTCGGAAGGTTACGTAGTTCATCTGACTTTCCCCGAGTAGCGGACGCTGCGAAGGCGCTAAAACTTGTAGAAAGAAGCACTCTTGGTGATCACGTGGCTTTCTCTACTCCCCGTATTATCTCCCTCTTGACGTTGTGCTCAGGCGTCAATGAGGGAAACTAACGCTAACTTGCTGATAGTGACATCATAGAACTTGTGTATCCACCCTCCCTTATTTTCCCCACAGTGAAAATCTGAATATAAGCGTGTACCCGGCAAGGAACAGTCACTGTCACTTTTATGATGTAGGATATTTATACATGTAAGTCAACGTTATATTGGAAAATCATTATATAATTTGTAAACTGGGGAACAGTTAAATTGTAACTTAACTATGTAGGGACCGATTTGTATTTGCTTAGGTATATTTTTTTATGAATTATTTTACTGGTTTAGTTTTGTTGTGTAATTTGATTTGTTATGAATTGAGGCTTTTTTTTGACGTATTTCTTTAAATTTAGATTCTATGGTAGTATAATCAAGTCAAGTTTTGTTATTTATTTTTGTAGGGTATATTGCGCTATATTATGATTGGGATCCTGTCTTACTGTGCTAGTCGTTCTAAATGAAACTTATATGTATTGTTATCTTACTTTCAATTATTACGTAAGCAGAATTTCGATTAATGTTGGTCGACCGTTATTATACACTCAGTATGTTTGTAAGAGATATATTAAACCTTTTTGTGTAGTTTTTCCCGCCTCACGGGTTGTTGGACGATAATAATATCTTAAATACCTATTTCTAATGTATTAAGGCTGTAAGTTGTATATTTAGGAGCATCTTCTTACTTGGTGATATGGATAAGATAGGAGCTGTGATACAGACTTTTCAATATACGTGTTTCCCAACTTCAATTTACTTTCAACTATTGTTTGCTATATTTTAACTTTTAGCGCGTATATAAATTGGTTTTGTCAAATTATTATGAATGTACTTTATATTTGGTTGTGCGTTTAGTACTCTGAAAATTTATATCAATTTCTTATACATAAATACATTTATTCTCTTCCCAATGTATATTGTTGCTATTGAGCATAGTATGCAACCTATAAACACAATATTGTTAACATTTGGATTATGAAAATAAAACGGCCTCAAGGCCAATGTCATCTTCTATTCAGTTGTTACGCTTATACATCAAGTATTCCCTTAAACTTCCATTAACGTGTATAATTAAATATTTCATTTTACTGATAGTTAAACATGTCAGGTACTTGGTCTTTTGAATATTTAAGTATGGATCAAATAAAGGTCCCTGGTGATCCACTTTATTATTGCCCTTGGTATTGCAACACCTTCTCTGCAGAGAAGGGTTGATGATCCCATGGAGAATGAACTGTGCGCAATTATATACAATTCTAACAAAAGGAAATCCTTCAGCACACTAATCTTTATTCCAAGAAAATAAAGTTCTACCCCGCCCAAATCCCAAACGTAGCGTTCCATCTCTAATAAATCGTATTCTTGACAAAAAAATAAAAACTTTATCCTGTTTCCCTTATCCCAAGAAAAACAAAATACTTCCTTTCCATGGAATAAGCAATAATAAGCATTTCAAATCATAACTCACGACCCAACATGTTCAACAACAATTCAATGTGTGTGTTGCTATAGAATAGTTTCTCTGATTCTACCTTATATAAAAATACTTATACAAGGGTGGTTGCAGTTGTCACCTGTAGAGATTGGGAAACCTATTAGTAAAAATAGAACACCGGGCTGGGATCCGAAGCCCAATTCAAATTCACCAGCCACCTACAAGAGATGAAACATTATCATGGCGACCACTGAAATATGACATGGTGACCTTGATAGAATTGGTAGAGAAAAGAGTGTAATTGTGGGACCAAACAGGGGAGGAGTTCAAGATTTCTTGCGGCTACTATTGGATGTTCCCAAAATTCTCTTTCTCTCTGGTTTTGATATCGCCTCAGTAAAAGAAACCCCCTATTTCTCACTGGAGCCATATTTAGCTCGGCACTACTCACTAAACTGCCCCCTCTCATTCACCGACAACGATTTTGTCGGTGTGTGTACAAGCACCCTGGCTGGTGTTGGTGCCGACAACGATATCGGCGCTGACAATATCGGTACATGTACAACCGCCCTAAGATGTAGCGGGAGTAGTTTGACTTAAACTCGGCCCCGCCCAATGATTATGGCTTATAGCTTCCACAAAAATGTAGCATTAACTAAATGGTTGTGTTTATTGAGCAGCACTAACGTATCACAAACGATTGCACTAAGTCCAGTCGTTAGTGCTTTCATGGGCGGGTCCAAGTTTATGCACCTCAATGCTTTACCTCACACCAGTGCGAGATCAACTAAGAAGATCAACGTCTTTGTTTCACGGCCTTGGATCACTCATTGTCGAGCCTGATTTCGTCTCCATCGGATATTCAACTCTTTCAGAAATATTAACAACACTTTCAAAGACATAGATTTGGCAAGGAAGACAAACTCATGTTAGAGGTGTATTTATGGTTATACCGTCAGGAGGTGCAATTATTTCATAATGGATACCCGAAAGTATTAGAAAGTTGATGTTGGCCGCAAAGTTGAGATTATCTGGGATAGCAACTGAACAAAGGTGAACAATAAATACCTTAGCATTTAGGGCTATTTAAATATATAAACCCACTTCAATGCAACACAATTAGAAGGTATTGATTTTCAGCACCATATCAGCACTGAAATCTTATTTCTACCCTTTTGCTCTTCCAATTTTATATCACCATTAATCTTAAATCTTATACATCCTTTAGGGTGTTGATTATGTCAACTTTATTTACCCTGAAAGGTAGCAAACTTACCTTGATGAGTTAAACTATGGTGCACATTATAAGATCAAGGTAAGTTTGTTACTTTTCAGGCTAAGAAAAATGTAATCTGCGTTTACCCTGTAAGGTAGACAGCTTACCTTGCAGTGTTCCACAAGGGCAGTGTTTCTCATACTCTCTCTAGTCACAAACACCTTTTGGGGCCATTACTTAACCAACGTCCTCCTTTTATCTCTGCGTAATATCAAATTAAGAAGAAATATCTGGTATTTTGGAAACTATATTATAATCAGCCTTTTCTAATTTTAACAAACTAATTTTGTGAATACATAAATGGTCCTTGTGAATTTTATATTCTATTTTTGTGAAGAGTTGAACAAAATCACGACAAAAGGAGAGAAAGACTTGTAAAGTCCATAATATCTAATCAAAATATGCAATAATTTGTACAGAAGATTCACTATTATAAGGAACTATTTAACTATCAATAAAACTTGGTGGTGTGTTGTGTGTCCCCTGAAATACTTCCCGTACCCTCGGGGTACACGTACCATAGTTTGAGAAACACTGCACTAAGGTATAGCTAGTAAGACAGAACCCTAGTGAAATCATATTTGGTAAAACAACTTTAGCGGTAAATGAAGTACATAAAAACTCCAACGTTGAAAATTAAACTATATATAATACTTAAATAATTTTATTTAAGTGTAATTACTCATATCAATATATTAATTTAAGTTCATGCTAAATTAAGTTTAACACATTAACATGTTTTATTTAATTTATCGTGTATAAAAGCTGTCCTGTGCGGTTAAAATTTGTAGGTCCTGAGTAACTCGGTGGTAGAGTATGATGCACTAAGCCAAAGGTCCCTAGTTTGATTTCTATGTTTAGATGAAATTTTCAAAATATATTTTTAAATACAATTTATTAATATCAATAATTTGGAAGGATATTTATCCAAACACATTGGATGTAACTTTTGACAACAGCTATGAAATGTTGATCTACAGATGCTGTCAGGATGACTTCGATAAAGACTTATTCGAATCCAAATTGGTTTAAAATCAAGTAGTCAATCGATGCTAAAGAAGCCAGTCCATTCATTAATTGTTCGAACAGTGCTCGCTAGGAGCGGTCTCTATCACTAGTGAGATCACACTTTAGAGCATTTGAAAACATATATAATGATAAATAACCAAGTTGTAAATAGATGGTGCCAAAATATAAACAATTTAAACATTAATTATATGTTAAAATGTGTTTGTGGGGGAGGGGTCCTTTAGGGGGTAAGACTAATAGACGGGTCAGTGTAGCGGGGAGGAGGAAGAGTAATAAATGCTTAGAAGATATTACAAATTATTATTATTATTATTTCTAAAATACATAAAGCCAATTCAAAGAATTTAATGGAATTAATTAAAATTGAGTAAGAAGTTATGCATTTTATAATTAGTTTTTGATAATATAAGAAGTTAATAAAATCATTTATTATATACTCCAATTATTTGCTTATTAACATATGTGACATATATAAATTTACTGTATCTACTTTAATCTATTCACACGTCAAGTCATGTGATTTTAGCTGTCATATTTTATTATATAATATATTATTTAATTAACATAAGTAACCTTAACAACTATAACTAACATACTCATAGCTTATGTTTGGATGTTCAATGTCAATATAACAAATAAATTCAAAATCGTAAAATTCCATGAGTAGTATGATCGTTAGTTTAATAAATATTTTTTGGTGGCGCCGCAGAAATACTATTAGAAATTGTCTGATATTAAAAAAAATGGTTAAACAAATAAAATTATAAATAATATTTAAAAAGATTTATAAAATTTTAACTTAGATTAGTAGCATTGCTTGTGTATAATCATATTTTGATTTATTTTATTAAACTGTGATATATGGTACTAGACTAATAGGATATCCTGGACACCTTTTTAGAAATATTAGTAATGTTTATAACAATGATTGCCAGTTGATTATTGCATGCGGCTTAGTATTGATATTATTCAAATTGTTTGTTTCACCATTTATTATGGTAATGATGTAATTGAGAATAATTTAAACAAAGTATGGCTTCAAGTCTTAATTATCAAACGGTAGCCACCAGCAAAACTATTGTAATAGACTAATATTTCTATAAAATGTATACATAACACCTACATCTGTTACCACTACTTCTATTTATGATTAGCAAACCCAATGGGAAGAACTAGATGCAGATGGAAGGCAAAGATTAGAATGCACATTACCTGAAAGAGATAGGGTGTAATGAGGTGGACTGGATGAAACTCGCTCAAAATAAGTATAGATGGTGTAATGTTGTTAGTGGAATAGTGAACTTTCAAGTTCTTACTGCCGTAGTTAAATAATTATAATTATTACTGTACATTGAAATATTATTAGTATTGTAAATTTGAATTATAATGCTCTTTACAATAAAGGCTTACTATATAAACTTTGTATTATTTGTCATTATTTGTGTTAATATTATCGAAATATATAAATATTTACACTTTGTATTGATATATATTATTTACCTAATAATACGGGTGACCTGGCGGTCTAGGGGTAAGGTGTCGGACTTCTGTGCTGGGGTCCGGGGTTCAATCCTCGGTCACGGCACAGATTTATCTGATTACCAAACCTTTCCTTCACCTCTGACAAGACGTGTATTAATCACAACCTGTGAGTGTGGGGAATGCCAGGCCTCCACCGTGGTTCGGATTCCACGTTAAACTGTAGGTCCTCCATTTCATCTCACAATCACCCTACCATTACACATTAGCGTAACTGCGTATAACCCGAATGGGTAGTAAGATGCTGTGCTGCTAATAATAATAATAATAATATTAATAATACCTAATAATACTTCCCTGATACTATTATTCTTAATTTAATATGTTTTTATCAGCAGCGTTATTAACTGTTTATTCTCAATGATATGGATTAGTAAAGTATATTAGAGGAAGTGTACCAGCATTGGAGTGGAGGGGAGATGTAAAAACAACTCTGATAAATCCCTTTTAGAAGACCACCAGGTCGAGATTAGAAATTTGACCATTCTATCACCGGTGAGCAAGTGTATGGACGTTATACAGAAGGGGTTTCATGAAATATAGAGGATGTATAAAAAAAGGCATTGGCTTAACTCATGGCTGAACTCAAATAGTTTGTATGTGTGTATATTTTTTTGTTTTCTCTTGGGCAGTACGAACTTGTTCCTTGTTATAATCCAGAGACTAGTAGTATACGGGCCAGGCGCACTGGAAGGTGGGGCAAGGCGTCGTAATGCACCTGATGCCTGTGTCGATGCACACCTGGCCTCGTTTGCACAGGCAGTTGCAGTACTTCTCAGGAACCACGGGCTTACACTGGTAGGAAGGGCACCATGTCTTGGCGCATGGGTCCGACGTGTCCACGCACACTTCGTCCTTACAGCACCTCTTGAGGCCACACATGTCTCCCGCCATAACACACGCCATCACCATAGTGCAAATAACGGACAGCAACAACACACGCCTTCAAACACACACATTTTATGTTATAGTATTAACACGCCAGAAGGAACCACTTTTATTAATGCATAAGTCAAATCATGGGATCTACAGCTGTTATTTTTCATAGTTCATAAATAATATTAATGATTTAGTAGAATGTTATAAATGTCAGTAGAACAAAAAAAAACCTACCCTATTTTAATATAGCCCCTGGTTCCTTTAAACAGTGCGTGCGGAAATAATTCAAACTAATATTGAAAGAAAGAAGAAGGCATGGAGGAATAAGTCAAGTCATCAGCTCAATGAGTGACTTACCATTTAGATACCTTATCGAATTCCTACCTACATATCACGTTTGACGTCCTCGTGTTATTACAGGTAAGGTTTGTTGTACTTATTTGGTGCATTCAACTAAATAAAATAAGTTTAGAAATGTATTCATTTTTAGCGGGTTTTTGGCATTTTGTTTCTCCGCCTAAAGTACTTAATTTATAGACACGCCTACCTTAACATACTACCTAAATGTCACTTTTCAAAGCAGCCAAACTTTTGATGAAAATGTTTACCAAGCAGCAAGTGAATGGTTACATAACTTTGTTTTATATACATATTTTACAGCCCAATTTTCAAACGAAGAACCTTATCCAACAGATAGAAACGATTCTAGATCTACTTTAAAATCATGAAATATAATCTGTCAGTTTTGAAATATTTTCACATCTAAATTACTTGACTGTGACTTCCTGCACCCTTCCGAAGCCCCTATATGATCTAGATTCTATAAATATGAAACCTTGCACATTTAGACCATAGACCAAGGGATATAGCCTAATGGAGAAAAAATTTTGATTTTTTTTTTCTGAGGGTAATTTACTGAAAGACATAAAGAGATATCAAAGCGATGTTCTTGAATTCCGCTATAGCAATTTTATTAAAATTAGTATCTAGGAACTGTTAAACACTATAAAAAATGTTAATACTAATTTTCCCATGAAAATGGCTTTGAGGGTAATCTATACCAGCATAAATTTCTAATTTTGATCATATCTTTGAGATACGAAATAACTTACCATTCTAAAGTTGTAGTACTATAAAAAAAATAAGATCCATTTAGTTGAAATATATTTGTATCAAACCAACTCTTTTGAAAACATAAGAATATGTATTTATTTTTTAATTTAGGTACTTTTAAATGAGATATCGATATTACTTTTTCGATATTACTTTTTTCTTAAAGTCTCTTTAAATTTGAAAATTATTTCATTTATACTATTTTGGGGGATTTGACGCTCTAATATTCAATGCATACTCATATATATAACGTGATAGTACTCATTGAAAAATATTTTTTTTTATTTAATGTTAATATATATTTCCCGTTGGGGTTTCCAAGGTAGGTAATTTTTTAAAAAAATCCAAAAAATGTCTAATCACAGGATACCTAGGAAGCTTAAATATTGCACGCTGGTAGCCCCTAGCCAAAAAAATAGTATAGGATTCCCCAAACCGAATGGGTTACCATAAAACCAAAGTTGAAAAAATCTTAAGATTCAGAACTATGAAACAGAAAATTTTCAGGCAGGCCTAAAAACCAACTAACCCTTTTTACGGATTTTTTTTAGAGTTTGCTAATGTTTGTGTGTGTATTCTTCGACACCCTCCAGAAGCCCTTAGATGACCTAGAAGTCTGAATGTTTGCACTCCTAAGGCACTATGGACCATGAGACAGAAACTAAAAGAGCTGGATTTACTATTTATTTTTATTTATTAAAAAATTATGATTATTCACTCTCATTTTATACATTCTTACGTAATAGCTGGTATAAATATTTTTTTTTACAAATAAAGCCGGATTTTCCATGCATCTATTATTTACATATTAGATTGTATTAGGTTTGTTAATATTATAACCAACCTGTCTTAGACAGAGCTACAAACTATTGTTGGTTAGATTATAATATTACCCGTTTCAGTGGCTGAATTGCCTTAGGTAGGCATGTCCAACTAATTTGATTATAAGGACACATTGAACATAAAAAATACTGAAGACCTCACATTTTAAAATAAATGGCACGGTGCACATACCTTCTTGCTCCTATATCTCTAAATGGAGACATTTGAAACGTGTAAAATAATGTAAAAATAAATAGTAAACATGGTTGAAGAATCATAATGGAAAAAAGAGTATAATGTTCCACCAAAGAACATACACGTTTACAGGAACATATTGAGAAAAAGAGTCATCTCTGTTCACTAAAGATCATCACAATAAACTACCTACTTACCAGATCTAGATTTAAAAAAATATATTTTTGCCAATATTTCGGAAACCATTGTGGTTGTATGAATACATATTTCAAATAAAAGTATTTTAATTTTAGCTGTACTAGAAAATATTTATGTATTTCTATTAGTTGTGGATATATGACCCCAATTGGAAATATCCGCCTATGTAGAGAAGTTTTTAAGTAATTTTCTCTGGAAAACGGGTTACTCCATTTTATTTTGTTTGGAAGTTAAACAGTGCCTAGATAAAAAAAAATAGGAATAAACGTTAAAGAAGTTTCACAATATTTTTTTCTTTAACCTTGATTTTAAGGCTAGTTATCTAATTACAAAAAATTCTCGGATAAGTCCTATATAAATCTTATATATAAAGCTTTAGCCCGATCGGTAGAATGGTTTTGACTCAAAAAATATTTAGTTAAAAGAAAGTGATTAAAATCTTAATATATATTATTTTGCCTTGCACAATACTTCTTTCTCCGAGGGTTCGAGAGAAAATAACAAAATTAGCATTTGTCAATAATAGTAAATAAAAGATTTAAACTTAGTATATAATTATTACATAACAATTTTTTATTATTAAAAAACAATAAGACATCTTGTAATTTTTTACCAAAAATTTGAAACCATATTTGCAAAAATGTTTTAGTGTTGCAACAATGGTATTAATATCGGTCATTAAATCTAATGCCAAAGCTATGATATTGTTGACAAGGCTGTGTGTCCATAAGGCATCTCTCGAGTGTTTGGTTTCTTTTTATGTAAGAAAACATTTGGTATCGTACAAATGTGTTGTCAAACATATATACGGAATATTTGGTGCGTAAATTTAGTAAGTTTCGGGAACTGACCCATGTCTAAAAATGAGTAACATGTGCCAGAATTCTCCAAGTTATGTCAATTCTCCAATATCCCATTATAAAATAATGTAGGCTACATCTCTGACGTTTGTATAAAGACGAATGTAGTCGCATTGCATGATGATTCTTCATAAGGTCCGTGGCTTGCACAAACTCATAGATAATGCCGCGCGCAGCCACGAGAGGGACATGTCTGTAGAGGTATCACTTTCGCAATACACTGAACAACTCGTGACGGGGAGATAAAGGTTTGAATACCAGTCAGGTATCTTTTCATTAATTATTTCCCACTCTCCCCTCGTGAAAATGCGGGTGTACTTCTTCTGTATTCAACGTACCTCATTCCTAAAATATTAGCGTGATTTGTCCATATGTGTGTAACCCGAACGGCTAGTGAAATGTGGTGATAATCTTTTTTAACAGCACATGACTTTCACACTAAACAAAGTCTATAAACGACACAACATCCAGTCCCCTGTACGTGTACTTATCACTGTGAATCGTGAAGCTCTAATTTCACTAATTATAATATTCTCAGTCATATTGGAAAGTGAACCTGGTACGTTTTATTAAACAGACAGACGCGCTATCCACTGAGAGAAAGCTTCAGGTTATAATGTTAGCCAAAAAATAATTTTAAATAGTAAAATATCCTCGTAATTACATCAATTATCAGTAAAAGTCATACTTACATCGTTTCAATAATTGCTGCAGCTTAAATGAATCCTTGATTGAAACCAAGTTGCGAATATAAATCGTATTCAATAAACTGCCATTTATATACAGCCACTCGATTTGTTGGGCTATCCTGTTCGTCACAAAGTTGCCTCATTGATGATGATTACAGCTGTTAAGATAGAGCAGACCAAACCGTCAATAAGTCCAGATAATAGGCCTATATCTCAAAATGAGCAAGCCATGTTTTGTTTGAGCAAATCATATTGAAACTGAGTTAAGTTATTAAATTTCGCTTTATTGTTTATAGAAAAAAGAAAAAACACAATTTACAGAGTTACGATACGTGTTGGTTGTCGAAGAATATTATAATCTGATGACTTGTACTTTAGTGTTGTGATGAGGCATCACTCTGCGGTGGCTCTAATGACACGCACCGCTTATCACACGGACCAACGAGTCGATCAAGTCTTGTATAGTTTGACAGAGTAAAAGATGTCAAACAAGGGCTCCGGGGGCTTAAGCACCCTTGTTTTTGTTTTGGGGGGTTGAAGCTATCTTAAGACCTCGATATTTCCCAATAAATTAAAAGTTCATGTATAAAAACATACAACTGTTACCATAAGTTTGACAATTTTAAGTAAAGAAAACATAAATTTATAATTCATTTAATAGAAAATGGAAATGCTCTAGTTATTCAGTTTACATTTTTCTCACACAAAGAAAAACTATTTCACAGATATATAGTAACTAGCATTAGGACTAATTGAGATTACCTTTAATAAAACAACTACCAGAATAGTAAAATCAAGGGGTAAAACTTTGAGACACTTTTGACACAGATAAGAACAATGTGATAACATTTTACAATTAAATTGTAAATCTAATTTGGACGCAAGTCGATTTTTAAGGTAGGGTTCAATTTTTATTCTAGCCATTTCTTTATGCATTCTAATAAAATTAAAAACTATAGGGTGGTTTTTCCTAAATGATTTTTCACTCTCCTTCCACGTAAATTCGGGTTCACCTCATCCAAATTCAACCTTCCCAATTCCTAAATCATTAATGTAATTAGCATTTAAGCGTATAACCCAAACGCGTAGTAAGACGCGGTGCTAAAAAAAGTTTCATTCTAAAATATGAGCCTTTACACGATTGATACGTACACTTAGTTTATCCTGAAAGGTAGCAGGGTTACCTTGTATGGTTCAACTATGGCGTAGCCTATAACATATAAATATACTATGGGTGTAGTGACGGGAAAGGCTAGGGGTGCAAACGCCCCACAGCTCCCCAAATTTTTTGAAATTTTTAATGTTGATAGCCAATAATGTTTAAAGAAGTCAGTTTCCGAAAATATTTATTTTAATTTTACTTTGCAATATGATCTTCAGAGATAGTAATTTTTCATCCATAAATATACCATTTTCAACCTCATTTAGCTTCTAAGGGCGTTTAATTTTTTTTTAAATTCCGGTCAGAATAATTCCAAATAGCTTCTAAGGGAATCAAATTTTCAAACATTTTTCTGGGGGGAGACCACTTCAAATAGCTTCTAAAGAATTTAATTTATGAAAAACCAGCTAAAACAGCTTTTAGAGGCAACTAGTTTTAAAAAATTTGCTGAATGAGTACTATACTTCAAATAGCCTATAATATTATCCTAATTTAAAAAATAATTGGGTGGAGGTTTACTATAGATTTCATTTAAAAGAGTCTAATTTTCAAAAACTGCCCATTTGAGGGCCTTTAAAAAAGCTTATAGAGTATCCAATCTTCAAACAATGAGTTGGGACGGGGAAGGAAGGAAAGCTCATTAAAAAATATTATTATTTCCCTCCTCTCTCTCACACATATAAGGTTCCACTGCAACTTTTTGAAATAATTTTTTTATTTTTCAGAAAACAACATCATGTCATAAACTTACATCTCGGAACCCTCTGAAAATAGAATCCTCCCCACACCCATGAGTCACAGTGTAGTCCGCCAAGGTAAGACTTGCTACCTTTCAGGATAAACTGAGTGTACATGAGAAAAGAGGGAAAACCTGTAAAATTAAATTTTTATGTGTGAAATGAAAAGTCTAGGAGAAGTCTCAGAAGTTTTAGAATGTCATCAAATTTTCAATTTTTTATTTTTGCCCTAATTTGTGGAATAATGTGTAGAGAGCATTAGCAAAAATAAAGTTAGTTTCATCCCCAATTAATGTTATTACCTTCTCGCTATCTTACAGGTAGAGAAAGTATTGTGCTCGTCAAAAAAAATTGAACTTAAGATTTTGATGAATCTCGACGTTTCGTGACCTCCAAATCCAAAAAAGTTGTTTTTAAATTTCCGTCAGTATGTCTGTACCTACAACTAGAGCCTAACTTGTTTAACCGATCGGGAAAAAACTTGGTATATAGGGTTTTAATAGGGTTGCCCTGAGGAGTTTTTGGAATTGGATATCCAACACTAAAATTAAGGGTAGTTTATTGAAGAGAAAAAATTGAGAGAGTCAATTTTCTCAAAATTGGTTCTAACGATTTTGATTAAATTACATTTCTAAACGTTTATAAATATTACAAACAAAATGGCTACTCCCAATATTTCAGCAAAATTACTTTAATTGCTCCGGTCTGATGCGTAAATTATAATTTTTTTATCTTATCTCCGGAAATATTTGAGATATGAAATTACTTATCTCTATAAATATGTATATCTATTTATAATAAAAATATTTTACTCGAAGCATATTTTTATAAAACCAATAACTTTCAAGCTATACGCAAATATTTATATTTTTTAACTTCTCGAACAAAAAAGGTAAAATATTGCGACCGTAAAAAAAATTCAACCTGAAATATTGATGGATGTCGACGTATCATAACTCCACGAACCCTAAAAAGTGGTCTTTGCAATTCCGTCTGTCTGTGTGTCTGCTTAAAACTAAAATTATTAGTAGTTTAGTAAAGGGCGAAAAGATAAAATATTGATTCTCTCAAAATAAACTTTAACGACATTGATTAAAATCTGTATATAGCCGTTGATTAAGATCCAAATATACTGTCTATTTTCATTTTACCATGAAAATGACTTTTAGGGTACTTTACAGAAGCTAAAATTTCCGTATCTCCGCGACTATTTGAAATATTAAAAAACTTATCATTACAAAATTGTAGTACTATTAAAAATAATAAAACTTTTATTGGAAATAATTTTTTTATAAAACTAACAGTTTCTGAGATATTGGCAAATATATTAATACAATTTTATGAGCTTTAGTTGTAAAAAGATACTACTTAAATTTTAACGCAATAATTCCCCAATGCCGTAGAGTGATTAAATATAAGTCTCTCAAAAAGTTTTTTGTTATTTTTGTTTTAGCTCTTAGGATAAATGTTTGTACAACAGTGATCCATCTCCATTTTCGACACAATAGCCAATATTTACATTTTTTTATTGGTCAAAATTTATAAATGAAGAATTTATTATCATGCGATGACATGAATATGTGCAACACTTAATAAAATGTCAAAATCTTAATTGGAATTAAAAATTTTAATACTAAGTTTATACCCTTATGGACCCAATGTTGATCCTTTTTATCGGTCCAAACATACAAATGAGAAGATTAATTCTTAAAAATAAAATTATAAGATTTAAAGCTGGGATTAAAAGAGTTTTACACAAGTATAGTGCAATTTATGCTTGGGTTTGCTAGTTTATATTATTTCATTTCACATATATTATGAGTTTTGATTATACATCTCCATTTTTAAACAATAGAGCGAGAAAGTTCGTGCGGAGATTTATACCATTTATTTCTTGATGATAGTTGTGCCAAGAATTAATTAGAAGGAAATTAAATCAATGATATTTTGTATTTATATCTTTTACTATAAAATACCAGGAAAGTACACTCTTTGGTCCGAAAAACCCGGGGAATTAAAGATATTTTAAAGTGCAGGCCTGATCACCGCTGTTTGAATGTGCGTAAATAATTAATTGTATCAGCAAAAATCAGCTTGGTTTTTAAATTTTAATCAGCCGTTACCCTTGATAATATATTTTAAAGTGAAAGGACACCAGAATATGGGACCATTGTTTAATCATTAACGTAGGTTACATTATAATATGTAGGGTTATTATTAATGACCTTAGTGTCTGATGGTTACAAAAATTGTACAGTGCATGAAGGCTTTGTAAGAAGGTTGTACAACTTTATTATATTTATTTCAAGGCCATAAAAAAAGTTTGGATGCATAAACAATATGACCGTTAACAAACTTTTTATTTTGACCAATATCTGTCGATAGACAGAATGTAAATTCAAAATGTGATTACAAATAAAGACTTGTAATGGGTGGATTTTCAATACCACTGATAACTGACTTGTAATGTCAACCACTAAGAACTATGAATTTCGTTAATGCTTTCAAAAAAACATTCCATCTAAGAGATTTTTCCTCGATTAAATATTATAGGAAGACATTTTGATATGATCCACATAATATAGGCCTACACCAAACTGTGGGCATCCCTAGCAGTCAGACACCTGGCACATTCACAAATGTAATAAGTTATATTTCTTTGGTTGTGTGCACCAAACTCTAACCAAGATTTTAAAAACAACTCAAAATAGCTTCTAAAAGAATGCTTATTTTTTTAATTTGTCACAAACGACTCAAAAAGTTGATAAGATATAATTTTCAAAAATGTATAAGAGGAAGACCTCTTTAAATAGAGCTTATAAGCATCACATTTTCAAAATATTTCCAGGGAAGGAAGAATTTAAATAGATTCTAGAAGAGTGCAAGCTTAAAGAAATCTATTGGTTCAGAGCAACTCTAAATAACTTCTAAAGAAGTATAATTATCGTAAATATTTCCAAGTTTAGACCACTCTATGAATCTTCTAAGAGCATTCTAGTTTCTGAAGGAGGGCTTCCAATCCCCCCTTTGTCTTGGGAGCCAAGACGTTTTTTTTTTGCTAAATGCCCTTATTACACAAATAAGGTTCCAACACCTCCGGATAGTATAATTTCTTATAAAATTAAAAAATATCGTTTTTAATTGCTGACCGAACATAGGTAGCATCGTTTTCTTTACCCAATATCCTACTAAGTGGTTATTATATATAATGAAAAAGAAATGCATTCAAAGAGTTACTACCTGAGACAAATAAACCTCCTTCACAGAAGCGTCAAAATTAATCCAAGTTCTAAAATTGTACCTGGTCAGGAGGACCTCTGGCCCTCCTCTCAGCTGAAACTCTTCATTTTCAAAGATATTCCGGAACCCCTGAGGTCCAGCTCAAATTTATGCTGGGTGTACTGAAGTGATTTTAGTTAAGTGGTTTTAGAATGTTCTTGCTCTCACCTATGGGTTCATTTCCGATTAATTCTCTACCTTCTTCATACTTGCATCATTCGTGTAAAAATTCAGACGAAATAATCTCCGTGATTGTATCTTGTTTTTGTTGTTTATTTGTTCCGCGTCTCACTACCCTTACGTCTGATTGGTGTCGCGAGGAATAAAGTATAATTCAACGGAACTGTATCCACCATTGGGTAAACGTAATATGGTGGTGGGTGGGGCTAATACTCTATATTTTGACCATTCGACCTTCTCTTTCCTCTGATCTCCTGGCTTATGGAGGAATTCATTTCTGAGGTGGGAAACCATTAAGGTGAATCCCATTATCCCCAGATGGTAGGATGATACGTGAGAATGATGATGGGGGAAAGTGTCTAATATATAACACTTAATATTTCATGTCTACAATATCACACGTAGTATTGTCTGTCTTAATATCAAACATAATGGTATATGTCTACAATATCACAAATAATATTTATTACCTAAAATTTCAAAATTGGAATATTGGAACTGAAAATAGGGAGGTGGAGATAGTATTTCAAATTCCTTCCAACAGTATTATAAAATTTTGTTTTCTGCATAAAAGAAAATTTTAATTTTCCCAGTTATTAAAAGGACCACCCCCCATTAATCTTAAAAGCTGGGGTTGGAATTTAAAAATGGGGGGAGTAGGGAATTGCTAGTGAATTTTTGTTGTTTGTTGCTATAGTAGAAAATTATACCTTTGTATAGAAAGACGAAAAAAATACTAAAAATAAATTAATACAAAACTCAAGATTATCTTCAAGTTGATCTAGTAACGTTGTGATGAAAAAGCTAATAATTAAATAATAGAGTAGTGCTTATTTAGCAGCTACATAACAATTAAAGTAAACCAATTTTGTCAACATAGCTTAGTGAATTGATATTCTTTTTGGAAAATTAGTATAATTATTATTTAATATATGTATATAGTAAAGTATATTATTTTTTAATGTTTTTGGTTAACTGTGGTACGCTTTTTTTCAAATACATTTCTGTAGAATGTTTATTAGCTCGTTTATCTTATTTTATGATCATGATTAGTTAAAGATTGTATTTAAAATTATGATATTTTGTCTTTAATATTTACTTTTGTTGTGTGTAATAAATAAACATTCTCTTAACTAGGCCTATAACAACAAACACGAGTTTAGTAACTATTCCACTTTTAGAATCACCAAAGCGTCTCACGCAACATCTTTGTTAGTTCCGGTGTATATCTCGAGTGGCGAGCATGTGCTCTTTATTCTTTAATTATTTATTGTTCTTTAATAAATAAAACTAACAACTTTATTTTTATTTAATTAATTACTAAGTTTGTTTGTGTTATACAAAGTGTCGCGCTACGGTATCACCAAGACGTACCTGCAATCTGCGATTTAAATATATTATAATTTAAACACATTTTATTATGTTATTTAATATAAATGTTTAATTGTCGTAAAAAGTAAATGCTTGAAAGTTGATTTACTTTATATAAAGATCATAATGAATTTGCCATATCGGTACAAACACGTATTAGCCCGAATCGACAGTTAACAACTCTGTCTAGTAAAAGCAAAAATAAACACTAATTATCAAACTTCAAACTCAGATTGTGCCCGTGAGCTGCTGGGCTCTTACGGACTACTTCTAGAAAAAGAACATAATAACAATATAATTTACAAATGAAGCATATTGCTTGCTTTCTCGCACCTACAATGCGAGGTTTTTTCTTTAATTATTGCGAGGGCTGTAAACAAGCAAACTGAATGTTATTCCCCGTAGCCTGCTTGCACCTGTACGGAAATAAAACAGCAACAGTACAGTCAGACTAAACAGAATTGACACAACATAAATTTAAATGCACTAGAAATCAATTCAATAAAATGGGATCATTACAATAGTTAGCTCACGATAGTTCAACGAGGAACTATCAACAAGTGGGTGGCCGGATGTCGAACGGTCTAATATGATTATTAAAATTATTATTATTATTATTATTATTATTATTATTAGCACCGCGTCTTATTACCCGTTCGAGCTATATGCACTTACGCTAATGTGTAATGGTAGGGTGATTGTGAGATGAAATGGAGGACCTACTGTTTAACGTGGAATCCGAACCACGGTGTAGGCCTGGCATTCCCCACATTCACAAGATTTCTTGTCAGAGGTGAAGGAAGGGTTTGGTCATCAGATAAATCTGTGCCGGGACCAAGGATTGAACCCCGGCCGCCAGCATAGAAGTCTGACACCTCACCCTTAGACCGCCAGGAATTATTTAAAAAAAATACAAATCTATTCGTATGTGGTTTTATACTCGTCTTGTATATTAGTATGGTGTTGGACTATAGTTTGGTGCTGAGAATGGGTAGTTATAATATATAATTAGTTGAGTAAGTTTGTTGAATATGTCCTGAGATAATCGTGTGTCAATAGTTACGTAAACAAGGTAGCATCTAATTCAAATTCAAGGATCCGGCTAGAGTGATTCATTATTTCCTCCCTCAAACCTATCTCTAACAAAATGGTCACGTGTCGTGTAACTCTTTATGTTGTCAAGTAACGTCTATTAGCGTTATCACAAGTAAATTGAAGTAACAGCGATACCACTCATGTTTTCATCCTCCTGAACGCGTGTCTTTGGAATCAGAGCTCAGCCATTGTTATGACTCAGTATTCAACAATCCACATGAACTAACCCTAGCTTACTGTTATCAACAGGCCATTGTTAGGTACACAGACAATATTATTAATAGCTAATAGTATATTCCAGCTCAGCACAATATTTACGGTGACATTCTATTATGGGAAAGGTAGAAGGGGAAGGCAGAAGAGCAAGGTTTCATACGTTGAGTAGAAGCTCCAACAAGAATTGGGACTGTTTATAACGTCTGATTGCATACCCATTTATTTAAAGTGAATTGAAAATATTTTAAGTAACACATTTAAGTAGGTTAAACCCACATAGGTGGACACATGGACTAAACTGAAGGCTCGTCAGGACTGGTTACAAGCTGGTTGAAACGTGAAGGGCTAGATTCCCGGTAGGTTGTGCTAATTATTGTTTTTCCTAAATGGTTTCTCAACCTCTCTCTCTACGAAATTTATTGTATACTTCCTTCCTTAAAATTCTACTTTCCTCTGAGACTAGTCTGACATCAACGGGGTGTTTTCACTGGGTGTAGGTGGAGGTGGCAAATCAGGACATCGCTACGTGAATGAAAATGAAACTTTTAGAAAATTGACGTAAATATGTTTAAGGTACAATCAAAGAAAAAAGAAACCTTACATGAAGGATACAAATAATAAGACTCTTTACATTAACTTTAAACATTGAGGGGTAACAATTAATTAGGAAATCCACCAGGGTGGACCCACTTTCACAAGTAAACGGCCCATTTCCTCTGTTACTGTTTAACACAAAAAGAAAGCCCAGGAGTCATCATACACAAGTCCAAGTATCGTAGTCTCTCTCCAAAGATTGTTTTTGGTCGAACAGCGTTAACACGCTCACCTACTTATACACTCTCTCTCTCTCTCTCTCTCTCTCTCTAAGAAGTACTGCTTCTCTTCGCTGATAGGCCGGGACTTATGAATTCCCTCTCGCTTTCCTCCATCTCACGTGATTCTATAATCCCCACCCCCAGCGATTCAATTAAAGAAGAAACAGAACAAAGTACGCCCTTGGCTTCCGGGTTAAGAGTACAGTAGAAATAATTATAAATTTGGACGAAACTAGATACAACAATGGCTTTATAAGAAAAAAAATTCTAAATTTTAATGTCAATAGCTAAAAAACTTCAAGGAATTGAAATTTGTTAGATAATATATTGCTTACAACTTTTAATAGAGTTTGGGTTATTTAAAAATATCATAGAACCCGTCACTTTAGTATAACCAATAAATTCAGTAATGAGAATTATAAACTGAGCTAGGCCTAAAATATACAATTAGTAATGTGCTAAAGGCAGTAGGCCTAGTTTTATAAACCATAATGGAGTGTAAATTAGGATTTTTTTAATCGACAATGACAACCTAAGATTAAATTGGTTGGTCGTGAGTGTTGATAAAATGAAGGATAAACTTTTAAAATTTCCTTTGATGTTAGAATGGAGGGCACTTGAAAGAATATTACGTAACCAAATTAATTTAGAAGTTTACGAATAACATTAAATTAACAAGATAAACGGGAGAAATAAATGTAATAATATTTATGAAATGGTCGAGAGCTAAGACGCAAAAAGACTAAGAATTTTCGGCAATTCTTACTTTAAACAATGATGAAAGTTTCCCAAAATTTAACCAGTGTTTAAAGCAAACTAACTAAATTTTCCTTCAAAATTACAGTGTGACAGAAAAACAAAGCAGACTATACCGTGTTTACAAGCATGTTATAAAATATTTACACTTCTGGCTAATAAAATAAACTTATGATACAAAAGATTCCATAAATTAAAAACAGCCAAACACGCTATATGACACACCCACATTCTCTCCTAAATATGGTGGTGGGGCTGATGATCTATATCTGACCATTCGACCTTATCTCACCTCTGTTCTCCTGGCATATGGAGGAATTCATTTCTCGGGTGGCGACACCATTAAGACAATTTCTATTATCCCCATATGGGAGGATGATACGTGAGAATTATGATGGTGGAAAGTAGATGGAACCTACAGTTTAACGTGGGCTCCGAACCACAGTGGCCGCATGGCATTCCACACATTCACGAAACGTGAAGCACACAATTTGTCAGAGGTGAAGGAAGTGTTTGGTGTACAATTAAATATGTGCCTGGACTGGGTTTTGAACCCTAGACTCCTAACACAGAAGTTTGATACCTTATCCCTAGAAAGCCAGGTCCCCATCGCTCTCCTAAATATACAAGAAATTATCTTAAAAATCTTAAGGCCAAAATTCGTTACATGAGCACTCCAACTAAATGCCTCAACGCACCCTTAAAAGTCAAATGGCAAAGATTGCAATATAAGCACCAAGACATTCCAAGAATCCATTTCTATTTTACAAGCCTGACGGCCAACTAAAGATTGCTCTGTGAGTACTAACACTACTTGTACAACCGGTGTCCTAGAAAAAAAACATTTTATGAACTTAAATTAAATACTCACTAAAAAGTAAATAGTGTTATCCACAGACATTTTCAAGCTTTTGTCTTATCTTATCTTATATTTTATCTTATATCTTTTATCTTTGTCACCAAAGAGTATAAGATACAAATTCCTTTTCAAATACCTGATTTAAAAAGTATATATATTTGCTCATAGCTCACAAATTATTGATTTAAAAAAAACATATTTCATAAAAAGATTTTTATATTTAATAGTACTACAATATTTTAACGGTATGTTATTTCTTATCTCAAATAATTGCGGAGAAATGATGAACATTGGAATATTTTTCCTATGTAAAGTACCTTCAAATTCATTTTCACAAGAAAATCAGAATTTCCATCTTGTTTATCATGATAACAAAAATTCATATATTAAATTTTATCAAAATCATTGTAACGAATTTTGAGAAAATTGATTTATTCTCTTTTTGCCCTTCAGTAAACTACCCTTAATTTCAGTGTTAGATATCTACTTCCAAAAATCCCTCGCAGGGGGGCCGGTGACCTTATGAATACCCCAGATACCAAGTTTTAGCCCAATTGGCAAAATAGTTTCGGTTCTAGCCCAAGGTACAAAAAGACAGACAGCATTGCGAGAGCCACTTTTTTGTTCAGGGGTCATGAAACGTCGATATTTATCAACATCACGAGTTCGATTTTTTTTGACGATCACAATACTTTCTCTCCAAGATATGGAGAGAAAATTAAAGACCAACAATATGCAAAATAACATGAAAGTATAATGATATTAGGATTCTTAACTTCCCAAGTGTAACTTTATTTGGGAGGAAACAAAACTAAAAAAAAAAGGAATAGTTGCCACTTACAAGACCAACTCATTTTTATTTTCTAATATCAAGAGAAACTATTGTAATCGTGAAGAAAATTAATCCTAACGCTTTATGTGAATACGAACCTAAAAAAGTTGGGTTTTACAATTCAGTTTGTCAGTTTGTCCCTGACCACGGATCCAAAACTATTTGATGGAATTTGTTCAAACTTGATATTGATTTCATACGGCTATTAAAAAGGTTTTTGATTTTGACCCTAGCCCTCAAATTAAGAGTAGTTCACTGATAAGTGATTTTTTTGGAATTCCACATTTCTCGAAAATGGCTCTAATGAACTAATTTAAAAAGCATAACTACTTAGGATTTGTTTGACATAATAAATAGCAATGTATCATTAGTTTTTTTGGCAAAAGCTCTTTGAAGGGTTGTTTACCCTTTTCTTGTGACAATCTGATACATCCTATCTCGGCATTAAAACCATTGATTTCGGAAATCGACTTTACCTCACGACGTGCAAACTTTATCTATTTTTGCTGTAACAGTTAATAGCCAAAAAAGTGATGGAACGCTGATTATTTCATACTACCATGCCCGTGCACCTCGGACATCTGGTTTTAGTTCCGAGAACTGTCAACGAGCAGCTGCTAAATCATAGCAATAGAAGCGTTTGTTTACTTTCCCATTTCCCTACTTGGAGCATACGTACAATATTTATGTGGCAGAAAACATTGTTTAGGGATTTATTAGTTTATTATTAGTGATATTTGTCCGGTTAGTTTACTGTGTTGGTAATATTTAACTGTAAAGGAGACATATTTGTTGTGGCTTGTTGTATAACATAGTTTATGATTGGTGAAATTGTACCATTTAAGTGTAATAAATATTAGGTTTCTGTGGAAATAATAAAATTGTATTAACGTGTGTTTGAGACTTTTATGTTAAATATTACAAGCACAAACCTGTAGTGAATTTAGTTTGCTCTGGATCTGAGAGTAAGTTAGACCTATATTTTTCTTAGTTCTATGTAGCATTTATTTTATTTCTTCTTATCCTATTTTATTTTTGTTCTTTATATACTTACTATTTTGAAACCATGTCTAACACAAATATATGATAATATAAACTACACAGAGGAAAGCACCAATGTAGCACAAAATTGTGCGAATTGTGTTGATGTAACCTAATTTTTGAGTAGAATTTTCATTTGGCAATTGGTTTGACATTATTGTGGGTTGCAAGCAAAATAAAGAATTGTTCTGATAGCAGAATAACATTGCATTTGGGTAGAATGTGACATAAATAATATTTGATGTATAAAGTTTTATTGGTATAAAATATAGATTATTATGTGATTTATAGACACTGAGGTACCAAATTTTATTTTTTAAATGCATTACTAGTTTAAAATCACATTATTTTATAGTAATCATAATCATCATGAAAATTTTCAGATTTTGAATTTTTGAGTTATAATTAGTACTTTTGAAGTTAAGAAATAAAAATTAAATACCCAGCAAAAGGGAAGGAACTTTTTGGGAATTCAAAATATTTCAAAAATATTTCTCATGATATTGTCTAAAATGTAGGATTGTGGGGTATGACAAATTACTCAGTGTGATTTTTTATTTATTTTTAGGAAAAACACATTTATGAGTGATGATTAATTTTTCAAATATTTGAAATATGTTTAAAATTATCCTAATAGTTTGACTACAAATGCGTATTTTGGAATCATTTTACTTGACAAATAACACTGTGTTCTTGTTTTGGGGGCGAAATTTCATTAATGGGTAGTTTACTTCTCACTTCTTTTTTTTTTCTTTTTTTTTTAAAAAACTTTAAATATTTTCATAATGGTCATAGAAATTTGGCTCCAAATGAGATCTTGGAAGTGTTTCTTACGTAAAATTGCACTGTATACTTGTTTTTAGGTAAATATTCGTTAAATAGTTTAATTTACTGGCAAGTGATTTTCAAAAATAAGAAATATTATGAAAATGGCTTTAACAACTTCGTTTAAACTGTAAGCCTAGATCTGTAGAAGATTAATACATAAAATTGGATACTTGTTTTTATGGAATACATTTTTAAGGATAATATTCTAATGATTTTTTTTAATTTGAATTTTTAAAATAATGCTAATTGATATCTAGAACATTGAACGTCACCGTACAATGGCTTGGTTTGGAGATCCACCAGCGTCAAAACTCTATTCTTATGTTTATAATGGCCGTAAGGAGTATGTGTTTGGATGACGTGTAACTGGCATAGTTAGATCTGAAGATATTCCATCTGTCTACCTGTTTTAGTGGTGTTTTTGGTAAGGGTGACCAAAAGATTACCCAGTAGACACCATATAACAAAATGCCGACGTAAGAACATGGAGACACGTTATGAAGTGACCATAGCTTGTGTGGAAACGTTTAAGAACAATGGATATATGGTCGTTTAAATATTGGTATTAATTTTTAATGCAATGAAACGTACCAACAAATATTTGAGGCAATTTTTTATTCAGCACAAAGTGTAAACCTAAGTTAACGGCCATCACTATCTTATATACCTTCTTTACCGTGCTCATAACATTTTAATAAAGACTTTCTTAAAACCATTCTCAATCATAAATCACACAAACAACGACACCTAGTTATACAACTCATGTTTCAATAAATCAGTGTCTTGGAATCTCTCAAGAGGCCGGGTCCAATCATCATGCACATATTATTTCCCCTCCAATGGATGCGAATATTAAAGAGGTCCTGATGGCATGCCTCCCATAATCTTACTCTGCTGGCAGTTGTCAATGCAACCTCGCACAATGGAAAGCCAACAAGTACCCGAAATTGTTTTCACTTGCTAAGAAAACTAGAGAAACCACATAATCAGTATATTCCACACTTTGTTTCCACTGGATGAAGTCGTTGCCATTAGTGTCAAGAACAACTTTACGACTTTTTGTCCAGCTATAAAAATACGGAAAAATTTGTGTGTTGTTTAACTGCAGAAAGAGGCAAGTTTTGATCAACTACAAGATGGTCAAATCAATTTTTTTTATAACCCAAGCTTAACTTATAATGAAATGTATCTTATACGAATTTGTGGAGAAGTATAGTCACCACCAGCAGGAAACATGACGCCAGACACATTTCTCTCAAATGTGCATCGGACTGACACAATAACCATCAGAAATTCAACATTCTAATGACGTTATCACTTTAAGAAAGATTCATAGCTGTAACATTCTGGTAACTTCAATAAATGTATGCACAATACAAGGCTCTCTAGCAACAGTATGCTACAAAAATATTTCTCATTATAATATCTACCTTTGGCAGGTGTGGACAAGATTTATTACCCAGTGGCGATGAAAACCTCTAATTGCATTCGCCAACAGTCCTGAGGGTGTCGCCGACATTGCGATGGTTTTACTCCTAAAATACCATGGTTGTGAAATCCTGAAACTGACACCAGCGCTACGACATACTATGTGTAATATTTCCTAAGAAATACTATGACCTAATTAGGGTTGTTTTATTCAGGTGACCTCACCAATAAGCTGCTTATATCCTGTTTCAACATGTCATGCCACCAAAACCGGTGCTAGGAATAAGACACAACAAGGGATCATATTTCTCAAAATATCTGATAATGTAATCAGGGCTGCGAGATTACAGGTAGGTAAAGGAGGGGGTGGGTACTAACAGAGTCTACACACAACGCTCAATATCCAACCAGCTTCTATCACTAGGGGCCGGTCACGCTCCACCCAGGTACAAGGCTAAGACCCCAACGGATAAAAAACACAATTCCTCCTGAAACCATACCCAATATTCTCTCAAAGTTTCAAGCCCCCACACCCCTTCACCCCCAAATATGGTAAAAGTGTCAAAAATGGAATGAAGAAGCATGTCAGGATCAATACTCGACATACTGGCACCAACCGTTACATTGGGATTAAGCAGTAACAGGAACGATTACGAGATCTAATGGTGTTACATAGTGTCAATGACCTCTGAATGTTGGTCAAAAGGGCGGGATTGCGCAATACGTAGAAAATATTTCAGACTAAGGAAGTAAAAATACTCACCTCGGTGGTTGCGTGATCTAACGCGCTACTCTAGTAGTAAATCAAATAGGGAGATCAAGATTTGAATCTCGGTTGGGTCTACTGAGGGTGTTTTTACCAAGTTGTTTTCTACTCTCTATTCACGCTAGTGCGGGTACACTTCCTCTAAATATAAACTTCCCAACCCCTAAAACTGTTATTTTAATTAGTAAATAAGCAAATAACCCAAACGGTTAGGAAGGTGTGGTGTATACTTTAGTGCGCGCACTGGAAACTAAATAGTTCTGAGATTAAAATGTTGCCTAGGGCTACGCGAGGGCGTGTGCGCGCACTGCAAACCAACCAGTTGGTGGTATTCGGGATTTATTCCTTAGTACGCAATGGACTTCACAGGAGCATTTAATTTATAGTTTGTTTATTTTACTTTCTCTAACTTAATGAAAACCGTGAGTTTATAGTATACATTTTATACGCCGGATTGCATTACTAAATTATATGTATGATATAATTGAATATTATAACAAAACCGTTCACGAACACGAATACATCCCCTAGGATTCAATAATCTGAATCTTTAATGACAAATTTGCATCCCTAAATGCTCTACTCCAGGGGTTCTTAACCTTTTTTTTAGCCTAGCGCCCCCTTTTGAGAACATGGTGCAGACTACCACCCCCACCCTAAAGTAAAATGTAATGAAAATGCGTCAATAATTTGCTAAGATGAGTTAGGCCTATATTTGCTATTAAAATAAAAAATAGTAATTCTGAGGGCAGGCAAAAAGGAATGTCAAATACACTCTATTCATGCTCGACAAATTTCTCATTTAGTATTACGTTTTGAGCTCTAAAATATGTGCTCAAGTAAAATAAAATAATATGACTTTTCCCTTTTACCTGACCTGTAGCCCTACATTAATACTTAATTATTTCAAACTAAATAATTACTATTAATATATAAGTATGTTTTGGTGGTAAAACTAATAATCCTTAAGAATAAAGCCCATTCTATGTTAATTTAAAAGTTTATAAACATAAGTAATCAAATGTGCTGTCAAAATTACAAAACATAGGCTAAATACTAAAACAAATTTAAGAGTATTTTGTTATTTTTTACGGTTATTATCAAGAAAGTCATTGCTCTAATATCCCCTAAAGTTCTCCCCCTCCCCCAATACCCCCTAACAATTTAATGCCCCCCGCCCCCCCTGAAATCGAAATCACCCCGTGGGGGCGGTACCGCCCAGGTGTAGAACCACTTGTCTAATGCATCTATTTATTTGGATTTGTGGATTTTATTTTAAAAATATCATCCATAAGATATTTAAAATAATTATTTTAATGTTGGTTTTAAAAGTATTTACTAACAACATTCGTCCCCTTACCTCCCACCAATGACACGATTAAGCTGATATATACAAACCAGTCAGGAATGTGTAAAGTCAACAACTGATAAAGCCTTCTATTTTCAGCCGGCAGAAATTTGGTTTTCTCAAGAATAGTGCATGCCATAATATTTAAGTTGCTCAGCACAAAGTTTCCCTGTGCGCGCTCTCCTATACAAATCAAAGTGTTTCATCCTAGCAACGAAATAGTAAAAATAAATAGTTGCCAGTGCGCGCCTAGCCTAAGAAAACTCACTCGCAATGGCAATTATATTACCTGCCACCGTGGTCTTTCGGCCTTGGAGGGGTTGGAGGGGAGGTTGGTACACCCTACTCTATATAGAATTGATCACTTGAAATAGAATTTTATTGAGTCAATTTTTTTTCAACCACTGGAATATCCTTAACAAAAGCTCTGTTACCCGGAATTCTAACATACCACCCTTCTGAGCTTTATGGCACATTCATCCTATTCAACCAGCCGTAACTAATGGACAGCATTCCACAGCCAACTAAGAAACATAAAACTTCTTAAATAACTTTTATACCTTCACATAAATATTAACATATACCCCGAATAAGAAATATATTATAGTTTTTTTTTAGCATTTCTTCTTACTACCCATTTGGGTTACACCTCTAGGTGCTAATTACACTAATGGTTTAGGGATTATGAAGGTTTAATTTAGAGCAAATGTACCCACATTTGCGTGGAAGGAGAGTGGAGAATCATTTAAGAAAAACCACTCTCATGGTTCTCAACCGGGATTGAACCCTGATCTCCCTGTCCTTGGCAGTAACTATTATTAAATTATCAATTTTAGCCTAATATTTAAATAAAACTGATTACTTCCAATTTAGTTATAAAAGGTTTTTAAAATTTTAAAAAGGGTCTTACACTTACCTTCAAATGGGATAGCTTTTCTCAAAGTGGTTTTATACATCACATTCATAATTTTAGTAAAGTTTACTAATTACTTATTTTTGAAAGTTTGAATTGTAAAAATTTTGTTTGGTGTAGTTGAAGAGTTTGTGTTGTAACTAACAAGACGATATGTTTGTTTTTCGGAGAAAAAATTTATTAAGGGTAGTTTATTGGAAACCTATTTTTGAAAATTTGATTCCAAACTCTAATAGAAAATAATAGAAATTTGGTACGATTGTTTCGTATCGTTTATTTCTTATAATATTTTATTGATTTTTATTACCTCATCGGTGCTGGACGAACAACTACTTTACTTTTTACTGGTCACAACCATCTATTACAATTTTGAAATAATATTTAATACATGTTCTATACAATAATATTTGATTAGAACTTAACCAGACAAATGGATTCAAGAATAACTGGCTTTTTTTTGAATAGGTACGCCTTTACTAGATTAAAATTAACATTTGGTAAGGGTTTTCTACCATTTCTTGATACTAATTTAAATATATTTGGAAAGTGGCATCCATATAAAAAAAACTCATTATACCTGATTGGGATTTGAGCCCTGACATGCCCATTGTCAGAAAGCCACACTATTCGAAACTAACGCCTCTGTCCTCATGCCAACCGGTGCACAGTGCGGGTCACCCATGGGAAATGATTCATAGTAATTAAATTGTATAAAATAAGTATAATTAGTAAGAGACGACCATTTTGACAATTTTATTAATATAGGTCCATAGGACAACCTTATGTAAATAATAACTTTGCAGAAACTATGGTATGTATTTGCATACATCAAACGCAGTCAAAGATGTAAGTTGACTAATTTAAGTTGACACGTTTCATAAACATTAGAAACTGAACAAGATTTTTACTCATTCTTCGTTAACCAATTATTTAATTCAAGTGGGAAAAAAAAAATCTTTGTAAAGTATTTGTAAGATTAACTGGCAGTAAGGTCACGTCCGTTGAAAATATAAGAGTTTGCCCTGACATCATTTTAACGGATACAGGAGCAACTTGATGATCATAGCTAAATAGCTGTGTGAATCTAGATCTCAAGTATTCACCAAAATAACTTAGCACAGTTTAAATATTTAAACATTTACTCAAGTATTTATATAACTATATATTTTATACGGCCAGTAAAAAGATGACCCACTAGCATTATATATATATATATATTTATTTATTCTCAAAACATGTACTCATATAATAACAAAGGGTAAAAATGACAACTTTTAAATTATTTATACATACTATATTATGGGTTTACACTATAATGGGTGTGCAATACTCCTAGAAACTACACTTAAGAGAAAATTAAAATAAATCTTTAGCTTGACTAACTCTGACAGTGGCACAAATACTCTTAAAACTCGAGACCGCTGGGCGTGCTCGGAAAGACTTTCTGGAGGACTTTGTGATAATATATAATCACACTATCCTACCTACAACAATGATATGCTCAAAATCTCTACAGTAGTTGAAAGAAAGTATATAGAATACAACATGATTTTTTTAAATGTATCACTGAATGAATTGTATTAATTTAAACTGGTGCCGACACAACATCATCGGACGCCCAGCGTTTCCCCTAAACCTCCACGAGAGCACCTGGTTGGCCCGCGGAAGATTTTCTCCCGCGGGAAAAGAAAGTTTTGGTAATTGACGTAGGGACCTCATATGATATACGTGGAAGAGTCCGATTTGATAGTATTATTAAGTTAAATTAAGCATTATAACTATTTAAACAAAAAATACATAACAATTTTGCTCTATTATTACTTATTTTATTGTTTTTATTCTATTAAAAAGGCTCACAACCATAAAAATAAAAAAATAAAATATTACCACTCTTGCACAGCCTTAACCTCCACGAGAGCACCTGGTTGGCCCGCGGGAAAAGAAAGTTTTGGTAATTGAAGTAGGGACCTCATATGATATACGTGGAAGAGTCCGATTTGTATAGTTAAGTGGAGAGGGTGAGTTGACACCCCGCGACTAGTGGCGAGAATAAAAACCGATCACACAATTCGTTTGGACCAACAAATATATTCAATGCTTTGTGTAAACTCGTGTTTTATTGAAATAAGTGTTCCATGTCATCTGGAGTGTATAAACTACATTCAAAGAAACACGATTACTGAAACATTCTGTGGTTTGTTATTATTAATTCATTGTGTCCACATCCCAATCCTTCCTATGGACGTCCTTTCCTAATTACAATTATAATCTTACAAGCTATAATAAAATATATATCACTATCATAAATAATCAGTAAAAAAATAAATTATTTTTACTATTATTAGCACCACGTCTTACTACCCGTTCGGGCTATACGCACTTACGCTAATGTGTAATGGTAGGGTGATTGTGAGATGAAATGAAGGACCTACAATTTAACGTGGAATCCGAACCATGGTGGAGGCCTGGCATTCCCCACATTCACAAGATGTCTTGTCAGAGGTGAAGGAAGGGTTCGGTAATCATACAAAAATAAAATCTCATGCCAATTGGATTTGAGAATGAATATAAAACCAGAGAAATAATATTACTCAAGTTTTAAGTTAAAAAAAAAGTGTTATTGATAAAAACTAAACAAAATCAAAAGTTGTATTAGTATTTTTCATGTAATAAAATATTAATTGAGATTCTAGAAGAGATGAAGTGTCTGGTATGTTTTTTACTTTTATGTAGCTCTAAATAAATAGTGGATTATTGATGAGAAAAAAATAGAAAAACATAATAATAATATTAATGTATAGTTGAAGATTAGATTGGAATTCACCAATAAATATGTCCTTGTTGAAACAATACGAATGTCTGAAACTTGTTTCCTCTTCTGGATTTCACCTACTCCACAATTTCAAGAAATAAACACTTTCTAGTTTTTCTCTATGTACTCTGATTTCTATTAAGGTATTTGTATGGCACTTTGAAATTGGGTTTCCATTTTTAAATCAAATTTAGTTTGAAACCACAGCAGATTTAGTTTCTTGTTTTCGAGACACTGATAAAGAAGACCCTAATCTTCTTCAAATAGTGTTCCAGGTATAAAATTCAAAAACGTTATATTTCCAAGTCCAAAGAGAAAACTCATGCATTAAAACATAAGTGAAATGGTTAACCATGAACTAGGGATAAATATAATATAAAATTTAATTTACTATAAAAGTTGAAAACTTATGGCAATGAATATGAAAATTGTTAAAAAAAATTAATATGTTTACTTCCATCTGTCAGAATTTTCAGACTTATTTTATAATTATAAGACACGCCACTCACTTGTTCAACAGTCTTGCTCATCCCTTGAAAAAAATCGTGTATGACGACGAAAATAAAATTGTCAACAAACTTCTTAGAAGGACAAATGTGCTTAATAAAAAAGTGAGTGTTTTTCCTTATTACAAAACACGTTATTTTAATTATTCTAAACAATGCTATACGCTATTTCTTCCGTTTTATCGTGATACATTGTATTATTTTGTCACGCACAGCAATACAGCGCGTTATGTTGCGGATGAACTTTGAAACACATCTTATTCACCCAAAAATAAATAATAAATTGTAAACAAAATTTACAAAATAAATATAAAATTATAAGTAAATATATGATAGGCTGGCAAATCACATTACTGTATCCACCTTTGGTTGTACGAATTGATTTTAAGCCTAAAAATTATTTCATGGAAAAAATATAATTTTTCCATAGAGTAAGCCTATATTAGACTTAAATATCACAATCTTCCAGCCATAGTCCTTTAAATTAATCTAATCCAAGTGCCTTTACTTTTTATGGTTCAAGGTAATAAGTAACTAAGAAAGTGTTCTTTCTACTCTCTCCGAAAATGTTTGCTAATATGCATTATAAAATAAAGTTTAACTTATTTGTCCAATCAGTAAGTCTGTGGCAACATGGACAGTCATTCAGCATACTATATAATTATAGACCTCTTGTCGTCTGCTGTAAAGGGTCGCTATTTATCACAAGTAAAACGGTCTTATATTCCAACCATAACAAAATTATTCTTTAAACTTCACTCGAATAATGAAAACTCTGTTACTGTTTCTTTCAGCATATCCAGGAGCACTTACAACAAAGCTAAATATCCACATCTACTTCCCTGAACTCATTTAAACTCACTGAAAACACTGCAAATGGGTGTTTTTGTCTGAAGGTTAAGTGATTTAAAATCTGAATTTAAATCTCACAAAAAAGCCGAAATTGATAGTGTGTTCACTTTGTATCACTACGAAATCAATCACCCCTCATTGGGCGTCAATTGTAACACAGTGGATTCAATCGCCCCGCTTTGGGCATTGATTGAAACACTACGGATTAATTCTCTGATATAATAATGCTGTGATGATGTTTAGGTTGTCTATAGCTCCGTGATCAAGCGGCTATCATCACTGTACGGAAAATATACCGTTTAGCCAGCTGTCTATAGCTCCGTGGTCGAGCACTAATTAAAGCGGTATAATTAATTAATGTAAGAAAGGGAACCGTTGATGGCTGTTTATTCACACATGGTTTATTTAAATGACACCTATTAATTACTTATACATATTCCAATTAAATGTTTTATATCACTGCACACTTGTGATATTAATGTAAGTTATTTTATAGTGTGTTAGACTGTGACTGCCAGTGTGTGGCTCTGACTTGTGCGTGGGCGGTCTGTATCCCGGATGCCTGGCTGATACGCACAAACGGTTTATATATGACATACCCCTTGCTTCTTTCTCCCCTCGCCAACAGTGTAAAATCTAACTAATAAAAAGAGTCCTAGTGACAGGTGTTGTGAAGGCTAGCTTCTTATTGGTATAGGGAATTGGCGTCTTCGCCAAATACTGCGGAGTTGTTCTTTTAACAGGAAATAGCGCAGTTGTTCTTTTAACAGGAAATATGGTATAAGAAATATATTTTAAAGGTGAAGTCCTTTTCACATTATTTCTGAGAAGCGCGTGTTTATTCATGGATGAATCTTAAAAGGATACTCTACATATATTACTTTAAAGAAAAATTACCTTCATCCATGACTTTTTATATAATTTATAGTAATCCAAACCAATATCATTACAACTTGAGGTCTTTCCCTCGGAAATACATATATTGTCTATCACCTGGGTGATTGCATAGCAAAATAAATCATATCTATATATAAAATTAGGCCTAGTTTCAATACTTAAAAATTATACAAACATGCCTTTATTTTCTATACAAAATCAACAAATAAAATAACATTTCTAATTATCACCAGTATGTACTGTACATTTACTTTGACATCTTCTTCAACCAATGAAAGGATATAATCACAAAATATAAATTCTTAATACAAATATTGAAAATAGAAAATTCACCATTTGGCACTTTTGTGATATGAATACAGAAAATGTTATGGGCCATGTACTTGTAATTAAATTTTCGTAATTATTTCTACGAATGTTAAATATATATATATATATGTATATATATAGCTTCCCCTGCATTTTTGAAGGTATCTGCTATTTAAAAAATATCAATACTTAATGTTTAAATTCTTGAAAAAGAAAGTCACATCCAACCCATTCTTGGCCGTCATCACAATCCAGTTCAGACGTCACACTCTACACTAGTGAGTCTAATTGGAGAAGATTTGTAGGTTGAGCCAACCAATCGAGTGCAGAATTTACTATCACCAAATATAAATCTTGCTCTTTATTTAAGGTACTTATGAACAGTTATAATAACATGACCTAAACTTTGGTTAATAATGATTTTGACTATCGAATCGGAGCTGTATTATTATTCCAAAATATAAACCATAATGACAAATTCACAGGCAGCAATAAAAACCATATTTTTAAGAGATGAAAACTTTATTACTATTACAAAGTTTTATAAGATTTTTTTCTGTATTTGTATTACTACCGTGTTTTCATTACAATATAATGATCCAAATTATCAGCATGTAGAACCATGTTGTTGGTAAAATTCTCTTGCATTTAATCCCCAATCGTCCCAACAGGGCTCATGTGGATTTGGGCCGAGTGTACGAACATCTTGGCATAAAGTGGTTGAGGTATTGAAGGTTGGTGAAACCATATACGATGTGCTATGCAGAGTGGCATAGTTTTAAAAAAACGACAAGATCCGAACAGGTGGTAACTGACGATGGATTTCCAAGTCACTGACAAATTTAATTGTACTCGGGTTTTCAGTTGGAGTAAATTGATTGAATGTTGCAAACATTTTCTTAAAGAATATATCGATCTCATCATATCTTTTACCTTCAAGATTAAGATTATTCTTCATACCTTTCACAAAATCCACTCGCTCTTTCCTTCTCTGTTTCAACATGATAATAATGAAGTCATATTTATTTAATTTTATGGGACTACTAACTCTTTTTTGTCTATTAGTTCAGTCATATTAGGGTTTTACATGTAAAAAAAATCCCTAAAAGGGATACTTTGCATGTGTGTAGTGCTAGTAAATACTAATATCATCTCAACAATCAACATTATTGCGTGCTGTGCTACGTCACCCTTTTGGAATTTAGCAGCCAATTTTCACTTTGTCAGTGCTATTTCACTAACGGTTCAAAATATCAAAAAAAGGTTTTAAACAAAAATTGAAGATCAATACAAAATATAAAGTTAAGATAACCTCACTTTACGTAATGAATATAATTTAATTACCTGGTTTATTTATCGTTTTTCCTCTTTAATATAGATCCTGTAATTTTTCATATTTTACTCCGGATGATTAATCTTCAATAAAATATTATTTCCGAAATCCAAATCTATGAATTCATCGTTATTACTGGAATAAAACACCAACACGTCTAAAAGCGCTGTGCAGGTCGCACGTGACTGCTCCAAAAGCATTCGGAATGTTGCGTCACGCGAATCACTTTAACGGACTACGCATCACGCCAATTGACTCACCCATAGATGACCCCAATTATCCAATATAAGAACGGATTGTGTCGCACGTATGTATTGTTCCGCGCATGCGCGCGTCGCTAGGAAAAAACAACCTAAAAAATAACATAAATTTAAAGATTCTGTGTCTTTGTTTTGTTTTTTGTAGCGAAATTATAGAGTCGTAGAACGTTTCAACCCCATTATTATGACAAATATTGACATTTTATGTGCCCCTGAAATAAAAAAAGGTGGTCTTAAATTCTGTCCGTACTTGGGACTATATCCAAAATGGTTCGATGAATTACGTTCAAACTTGATATCCAGGTGACCTAAGTTCGAGATTATGATTTCAATTTTAGCCATACAATTAATTATATAAAATTAAATTACGTTTGACTCATTTTTAAAAATTTGTTATTATTTGGGATTAGTTCTGAATATTTGTTTTTTAAATAAATGTTGAAGTAGGTAGTGTTTTAAATGATAAATAAGAATTTATGTTGGGTTTTTTATTGTACGAATGTTTTAAGGTTGGTTTACAAATTACTTATAACAAAAATTGAATTTTACTAAAAAACTAATAATTTTTTTAGAATTTAGATTTGAAGATTGTTTTGTATGAGTGTCAGAATAGTTTTTATGTATTTCGTAGGAAAACATATTTAAGCGTTGTTTAAGCTAGCAACATACATTTAAATTCCCCCTCAAATCTCTTAAGGACTAAATAAGAAAGAATATAAGATTGTTTCATACTATTAAATTTAACTATCTTAGGGTATTGTATATCAGCCGGGGTCAACAGATTTTTCTCGATCTAAAAATATGTAGCACAACTTACTTCGGATTGGAAGTAAGGCCATAGGCCTCACGTCAATTGTGGGATGTTTCACTCTCGCTCATAAATTCTCGTGTGTTGATAATATCAGTCAATTCAGAATGTATATGTTAATACTTCAATTAAAGATAAAACTAAAATAGCAATGCTCAAAATATACTACAGCCTACGTGTAATTATAAAGCATTTCTCACTTCATTAAAATAAATAAAAAAAATGTAAATAGCTGAGACTTAAGAATAAAATTAGTTGTATATTATTTTTGCATTTTATGGCCTTTTAAATATATTTTTAAAGAGTCAGAGGCTAAGAAAACTATAAAAGAATTTAGGTGATTTGTTGAAAACCATTTTCATCAACAAAAACTGCGTCCAATAAACTGGAACAGACAAGGAGATACATAATTAACTTCGGCTTGACATTCTGAAGAAACAGTAAATTAAATATTGAAGAGGTCAACAATATGTCTGAGAAATGTCAACAAATAATTTCCCACCCTCCCTCCACGCAAATGTGGGTTCATTTCCTTTTAAATCACATTACATATTACTATTTTATTTACGTAAATATGTGGCTACCCCAGATGGGTAGTAAGACTAGAATCCCCCAAGACCTACTATAATTTGAAACATTTTTATAAACGTTATCAAGTTTATTTGATAACATTTAAAACAAACTGTTGTGGTTTGAGAAAAGTGTTAATAAGCNAAATGTGGGTTCATTTCCTTTTAAATCACATTACATATTACTATTTTATTTACGTAAATATGTGGCTACCCCAGATGGGTAGTAAGACTAGAATCCCCCAAGACCTACTATAATTTGAAACATTTTTATAAACGTTATCAAGTTTATTTGATAACATTTAAAACAAACTGTTGTGGTTTGAGAAAAGTGTTAATAAGCATTATTTTTTATTAACAATAAGCTTTGACTACGTTTTAATTATTGTGTTGGCTCCACGTTCAAAAATACAAAGAACGACCGAAGATGTCATCACCGAGGATAAACTACCAAGTGACAATGTTGTCGCTCACGACTGCCAACATGGCGGGCAGCCAGAACAGTCCACCGACCAATCATTTTACTGACAGAACTATTCTTGGTTAGTTCCATGTGCAAAGACTGACAATATAAAATGGTCCGTAGAGAGCAGATGAACATCTTCTAAAGTCACGAGTTCACAAAGGTTTTAGCCAACTATTTAACTGCTTCATTCATTGCGGAATCTCACTTATCTTTGAACGTCAACGAACTGCATGTTATTTTGAAATACCAAACGTTGCTCGTATCGTCGTACTAATTTAACAGTTCCCTTCTCCTTCATGATATGTAGCTAGATGCCCTCTTATATCATTGGGAATGTCAGCACTTAACTTAAACCCAGAGATACAAACAGATTTAACTCATTCCAAGGCAGTACATTATCATGCTCCTCTTACCGATTTTAATGCTTCAACAGATATTTTTAAATCTCATTAACATTTTAGAAATAATTTTATTTAGCAAAGTCCAAATTATTATACTAATCATTTGAGATATATAAAGGAAATATTGTTTCTTAAATATAATTATTGCCATTAATATAAATTGTGTTTGCCTCTATTTGTGGTGGCAATGGATAAACGAGTGAATTTATTTACTTTTTACTTTCTCGCTATCTTACAGGTAAAGAAAATATTGTGATCGTCAAAAAAAATTAACTCAAGATTTTTATGAATGTTGACGTTTCATGACACCCCGAATACGAAAAAGTGGTTTTTGAATTTCATTCTGTCTGTCTGTCTGTCTGTCTGTCTGTCTGTCTGTACCTCCAACTAGAGCCTAAACTATTTTACCGATAAGGCTAATACTTGATATTTAGGTTTTTCATAAGGTTGCCTCAAAGGATTTTTGGAAATGGATATCCAACCCTAAAATTAAGGGTAGCTTACATAAGGGCAGATTCGGCTCTAACTATTTTGATTGAATTTCATTTCTAAACATTAATATTCTAAACAAAATGGCTACTCTCAATATTTTGGCAAAACGACTTTCAGGACTGTGGTCTGATGCATAAATTATCTTTTTTTATATAATATCTCCTAAACAATTTGAGATATGCAAATACTTATTATTACAAATATGTAGGACTATGTATAATACAAATATTTTCTTTTGAGCATATTTTTATAAAACCAATAACTTTCAAGCTATACGCACATATATATTTTACTTTTTCAACACAAAAGGTAAAGTATTATGACCTCAACAAAAATTTAACCTGAAATGTTGATGGATGTCGACGTCTCATAGCCTCCCAAACTCTAAAGAGTGGTCTTTGCAATGCCGCCTGTCTGTGTGTCTGTTTAAACTTACAATTAAGAGTAGTTTAATAAAGGGCGAAAAGAGCAAGAATCAATTTTCTCAAAATCGGCTATAAAGGTTTTGATTAAAATTTGTATCTGAGCGTTTATTAAGATTATAAATAAACTGGCTAGTTTCATTTTCCCATGAAAATTACTTTTAGGGTACTTTACAGAAACACAAACGTCCTTATCTCCGCAACTATTTGAGATACTAAATTACTTTTCATTGCAATATTGTAGTACTATTAAAAATAAAAAACTTGTGTATGAAATATATTTTTATAAATCTAACAGTTTCTGTGACATTGGCAAATATATTAATACACTTTTGTGAGCTTTAGTTGTAAAGAGATACCACTTAAGTTTTAATCCAATAATTTTCCAATGCCATAGAGTAATTAAATTCAAGCAAGTCTTTCAAAAAGTGTATGTTGTTTTTCCTTAAACCTCTTAGGAGAAATGTTTGTACAACAATGGTCTACCTCTATTTTAGACTCAATAGTCAACGTTTACATTTCTTTATTGTTCAAAATTTATAAATGAGGAATTTAATAGCAATGCGATGGCATGAAGATTTGCAACACTTAATTAAGTATCGAAAACTTTAACTGGAAGTTGAACATTTAATACGAAGTGTTGACCCTTGTGGACCCAATATTGTTTATCGGTCCAAACATACAGATTAGGACATTGATTCCTTAAAAATAAAATGATAAAATTTAAAACCTGGACTAAAAAAAAAGTTTTACGTAAGTATAGTGGAATTTATGTTTGGGTTTGCTAGTGTATATTATTTCTTTTCACTTATATTTCAAGTTTTGGGTAAATATCTACATTTTTAAACAATAGAGCGAGAAAGTCCGTGCGGAGTTCCGTACCATTTATTTTTATTCTAGAAGTTTTTTTAAAAAAAAAGAAGGCTACTGTTAGCAAATTTATAACGATGTTTATGTGCTCAGCTATATCTTTGCGATGTTTAGTTAAATTATTATACTGTACTATACAAACAGTTTGCTTAACCCAGACGTGAATTGATGTATTTGAAGTTTAACTTTGAGGATTTAAAAGGAGCCAATAGTTTTCCTTTCGAACTTTAAAATTGGCGAACATATTAATAATTGGGACTAGAAACTTACATGGTGGCGCATCTCTGACATTATTCTACAAGATGATGACATCACTACATAGGAAATTATAAGCTACTATTTACTTGGACTATTAGAGGATACGTTTATTCACGAATAGGTTTAGCCCTCCTAACTATTATTGCATATCAGTTTTGAAGCACTCTACTTTAGAGCTAGTTGAAAAGTTCTCTATGACAGCATA
>CABFOW010005046.1:2116-43871 GCA_902141385.1 Timema californicum
ATGTAAAACTATTTAGGAAATAAAAACTTCGTTGCATTTGACAGGGATTCGAACTCAGATCTCCCTCTCGTAGGTAGTCCGATCTATTGTGAGAGTGAAACCTTAAACCATTCGGCCATCGATCCGGATGATGGGTAAGTATTTAACAATATTGAAATACTTGCAAATTTTTTTCCCTGCAATATTTAAGTAATTTGGCTTTTCATATAATAAAAAGCTAACTAAAAAACTACACTTTTTTTTCGGACAAACAGCTTATCCCACTCCTTATCCACTCTGAAACATTAGATTATGACGTAACGACTACATTTCTCCGTAAAGGTCACATCCTCCTTTACCTAAATGACATAAACTCACACTAGTTAATTTTTATCAAAAAATAAATTTAATTCCTTTGTAATGACTCTTTTAAAGTGTCTGAAAAAATAGGGATTTATTTTTTGAAAACACAGGGAATTTGGTATCAAGAAAAGAGTGGAAGCCCTGCTTATATTTAAATTGATAATCTCCTTTTAAAATATTTAAAAAAGTCGCCCGACACATTAGTTCAGTCGGTAGTGTGTCTGTGTAATTTAAGGGTTCCGAGCTCGATTCATGGCATGGTCAAAAAAGTATTATGTTCTAAATGTGGGTCTCCCCTTTAACAGTGGTGGGGGATGAATTTTGTGTCTTTTCTAGATGTTATTTTTTAAGTCGTGTGTTAATATGATCAGTTCAGAAAACGCTCGTTAAATATCTCAAATGAATGATTTTTTTTAATGCCACGGTTGAAAAAATGGCCTTTAACTTGTGGGGATTGTGAGTTGTGACTTTCCCAAGACTTGCGGCTATAAAATGTTTTGGTTGTGTCTTCTCCGAGAAAGTTCCCTATTCGCTTCTACCGCTGGATGGCCCTGCGTGGCGTCAACACGTCAACAGGAAATTGTGGACCTTTACCAGCACCGCCAACGTGACATCGACCTACCACATGTCGTATCCTGATCCCGGGAACACATGTGGGGAGTACTGTGTCATGTGTGTTGATGAGTGTGGGGAGAAGCGTATAACGCGGTCGGTGAAGTCATACGTGGCCTGAGCGTTTCTACGATAAGAGGGTCTTCTTACGATGTACAGTCAGATCACTAAAAAAAAAAGTTTAGAAAATGTTAATAACACAAATTTATAAAAGACCGTTAAATTAGTATGACGGCTGTCAATATTGACACTTTAGGTCAAACATTACATCAACATAACACGTGCTTGGACGAATTCGCGAAAGATATAAAAGTTTTTTTTTAAATTGTCAAATATGGTTCTAACTTTGAAGGTCACCCTGCATTTGGCGGGGTGACGATTACACTCGAGACATTATAGCTGAAAGCTATTTTGACGTCACCGTAACAGAAAACTGCTATCACGCTATTTTGTCAAATATTGGATCGGAGCAAAGGGAGCGGCAGATATACTGTGCGCTTGTGACACTTTTTGACAGGTTACTCGTTAATACCTAAGACAATATTGTTCAGAAGTTTTGAGATCTCCATCTTCTAAGATTTTATTTCGGGCTTAACAGATTTTTTTGCTTTTTAGTTTTAGGTCCTCTAAGCAAATACCACTACATTTCCTCTTAATTAAATAAAAAGGTCAACGTATTTTCTATTAATGACTTAGGGGAAAGGATAAGGTAGGTTGCTTAGAAGACAAGCATCCGCAAGAGTGTTGCGAGAGGATGTAAAATCATTCTGTTAAATCACGCGTGGAAGAACACCCTTAATATACTTCGCTGAATTTTGAAGCTTGATCTTTCTGTCACAGGCAATATACTTTTGGCGAACTTTATCATGTTATCACCAGTGAATGTACACTCAGTTTACTCTGAAAGGTCCTTTATGGACCACACTATGACCCTATTTTATCATATACGTCAGCTCTCATCATCCTTACTTAATCTATGGCATTAGGAACTTGAAAGTCAATTGCCGCACTTAAAAAAATACCCCACCTAAACCTTTCTTGAGCAAGTTCTATCCTCCTCATTACACCAGTATCTCTATCTTGAGCTAGCTATATCCAGTCCCCCCCTCACTACACCTTATCCCTATCTTGAGATAGTTCTATCCAGTCCACCTCATTACACCTTATCCCTATCTTGAGCTAGTTATATCCATTCCCCCCTCACTACACCTTATCCCTATCTTGAGCTAGTTCTATCCAGTCCACTTCATACATCCTATCTCTTTCGGGTATTTGCTAATATTGTCCTCCCATCTGCTTCTAAGTCTTTCCACTGGTCTCTTCCCATTAGTTCATAGTGGATTTCCAGCTTTTCTGCTGTGTGCTCATTTGTACAATAATAATTTGCTTGCTTCACCATGGAAACCCTTAAATGTTTATGATTGTATTTCTGTAAATAAAATATTCCTTTTTTGGTTAAAAATATCATTNAATAATAATTTGCTTGCTTCACCATGGAAACCCTTAAATGTTTACGATTGTATTTCTGTAAATAAAATATTCCTTTTTTGGTTAAAAATATCATTCCTTACTTGAGTGGTTTGCTGCAACGAATAGATAGAGCTGGGAGAGGGGGCGTTTAAAAATTCTCATCGAGGTGTGAAGAGGGAAACATATTGGGTACTTGTTGCCTAAAATTAAACACCGAACGCTCAACATCAATGGAAGGTCGATAACATGTGAAGAGTAAACCTTTAACTAGAAATTTGAATGAGGCCTCATTCTAAAGAATTTTTCCCAATTAAAAAAAGCTTTGGATTAATTTAGCGCGCTAATCTGCATCGATCCACTAGTAAAACTGTAAACAGCTTTTTTTTTAATAGGTTGCATGTTTCGCTTTTCCTTCGCGCTCTTTTATTAATTATCTACCGAGCTTTGAGAAAACGCTCACAACATGGGCCACCGCGAGAAAGGTTAATCTGGTCTAAAGCTCACTTATATTTTTGTAGAATAATTTGTTTCTCTCGTGGCGCGATTATGAAAGATAATTTGATCTCTTAAATATTCTTCCTTCTCATATTATTTGATAAATTGTTCCGGTTGGTTTCTTTCTGTTTATACTCTTTTTTACATTGCGTATGGTCGTAAGAGCCCATCTTACGACCGATTAACCGAGATATTAGGCACAAATACTTAAGCTAGAACCATAAATCGTATCAAAGTTGGGTTTTTATTTAGTCTTCTATTGGCAGCCGAAAAACTGGGATGAATTACAGTAATTAGCTAATTTTAATATCTTATTTTTCAATTTTGTTGTGCATGGTACAGTGGTTTCATTAGTCTCAATTCCATTATTTTCTAATGAATTTTTTTTAAACAGGCCTATGCGTCTGGTCCGAGCTGAGAATAACCCCCTTCCATGCGGGGGGCCCCCACCACACACAAAAAAAGGCACCACGTCTCGACGTCTGGTTCGAATTGTGTTACTTACCTGAGTAACGCGTTATCTATGGGGTAGTTCCCCGCCCATGGCACTTAAGGTGGAGATGCAAGGAACGCGAGACAAGGTCAGGGTTTTTGAAGTTTTTAAAGCCAAACTTGTTTTTGCTTCTATACGAACATATGGCTTCATTTTTTCACATGGTGAATATCAACATTGGTTGATCTGTCAAGGGTGTCCTGTAATTTAATGAAAGAGTTTTTTATTTAAAAAAAGTCTCTCATCAAATCTTGCCATGCTCATGAAAGAAATTCAACAACTGCTGATATCACTAATTGAAGAATATTTAATTAATTGTTTGTATGGAAGCAAAAAAAGTTTTGCTTTAAAAACTGCAAAAAAACACTGACCTTTTCTCGCGTTCCTTGCATCCACACCTTATACTCACACACCTACTGGGGAGGGTCCTTTTACCATACGGCAAGTATCGCGTGATTAAGTTTTGCCACCAGGTGCGCTGTAGTCCACACGTGTCGCGCTCACGTCGCTAGTGTATCTCATATTATCCTCACTGTATTTTGTGTGAATGGCACCACAACTAATCAAAATAGGAACTACAGCTATGGGGAACTTTTTATCTATTTTATTTTTTATTGCCGCGTTTTATTACCTGTTCAGGTTACTCTAGTGGGGTAGGGATGAATAAGGAAGCCTTTTTGAGGTAACCTAGACGCATTTGCACGGAAGGAGAGTAGGAAACTATTTACGAGAAACCACCTTCGGTAGACCCGACCGTCTTCCCCGTCTTCCCCGTCTTCACCAGGCCAATCTAACACGATAGTGATGCCTTAGACCAGGCATGTATGTTGTCCAATCTGTCCCAGACTTAGGGTCGCATAAGTTCTTGGGGAATTGGTTGGGGGCCATACATAAAATTTAGTAAACACGCACGCGCACACACGTGCGCGCATCCATACCCATACATTTCACAAGTAGATCTTAACATTATAATTGCTACTCTGGAAACTACGAGTATGTGGGAGTTAAAAAGCATTTACATCAGCTACAAAAGTTTAATTTGTTTATTTCTACAATTTGAAGTAGCTATTTCAATTTGATCTCTGGGCCGTGGAAATGCTTCCCTTAGACCATTCGGCCACTGAAGTGGATTTGAACAAGTTACTTGATCTACTTTTACGTATACGTATTCTTAGGCCTGTTCTTGTGATTGCAAATCTCATTTTTGATGGATATTATCAATACCTTTAAAAACATTAATAACATGATATGTTATCATTGTTGCCAGCAAAAACTTAAGTTTGTATTTTCTAAAAGGCCCTTTCTATAAAATTTGGATTGTACTTTTTTTTCTGCACACCTTTGCTTACCTTCGGAGAGGTGTGTGAAGCCTTTTGAGGCAGGTGTTAGCCCCCGACATGATAACGTTTGAAAGAAGAGAGGGGTGAGGGAGACTGAAGTGGTATATGATAGTACTCGGAGAGGAGGGGGATAGTGGAAGAGAAAATACTCCCCTCCCCCCGACCCCTACTCACGTACACACACTCGCTCCCCCTTCCCATGAGACAGTTCTTCACTTGTTAACTCGTGCCCTCGAGTGTCAAGTGCTTCATGCTAAGTACTCTAATTAATTTCCCAAACTAATGTTTTTTAGATAAGAAAACATAATTTTTAATCTGAAACTAAGGTGGGTTGCTGTGATCAAAAATTACATTTTCCTATATTATTAATAATACTTTATAGATACTGATAATATCTGGAAGAATATTAGCGAAGATCTTACTAATTATATTGGTAATAGTTTGTTATACTTTTTTTATTTAGAAGTTTTATGTTAAAAATTGCGTGATTATCGATTTATAGTTTTTCACATAAGAACATGTGTTTTAAATACACAAATAAAATAGATACAAACTGTTCTAGAATTAAGGTGGGATAGAAGGAAACTCGAGATAAGGAGGCCTCTTCTCGGTAAGTGAAAAATTGCCGCTTACATGTTCAACTATAGCGCATTGTTTAGTTCTACGATGTATTTCAAAATATGGTTCACGTTATCCCTAACAACCCTGAGTATTATGAATAGAGAAACAAAATTTGTAAAAATCTGACATTGACCTCATTTTCGACGACTTTTTAAGTCCCTGACCTTATTGACATTACAAAGGCTGGTTGTAGGTAAAAGGCATTATAAACTTTAAATAGTTCCAGAAAACGACACATACCTTTTTATTTTAAGCCCAATGTAAAGAGAATGGAAGGTAGTGCCATATGGAGAAAGGCATCTGATTGTTTGAGCGTGTGACGTCACTCAATACATCAGCAAGCGCTTTACATACACAGAGCCATATGGAAGACAAATTTAGGTTGTTAAAAATAGGGTCACTTTTGGAAACCTTTAATAATAGATGGACCTTAAAAAAAACCACACCATAACCCAAATAACATCATTAATCTATTTACTTTTTTTAATACGTATGTATGTTTGGCTGTCTGTCTTCATATTAAAATATAACTGCTGTTTACTGGATGACGTAATCATTGACCTAATCAAATTCCTCCAAGTGGCGCTACCTTTCTATTCTCTTTACATTGGTGCGGCCTGACTGCGATTGATTCTTTCTTGCTGAAAGAGGCGGTCGCCTTAAGGTATGCATTTTTACAAATTTTAGAACAAAAAAACTCTTTTCGGGCACAATAATTAGAAGTAGATACGTTAACGTGTAGCTAAATTTTATACACATAATAATTTCAAAATTTCTTGAATAATTATCATGGGCACCGAACAAATTGTACCAGGACGTCTTATCTTCATTTAAAAAAAATCTTATCAAGAGGCTACTATGCCCATGACAAATATTCAAGAACTGTTGATATTACTATGTTTAGAGAAATAAACAAGACTCTTTTTGGCTATTTTTTTTTCTTTTTACAAAAACTCGCGTTTCCTTTCACCACCACCTAGCGCCAACAGCTGTCCTCGTAATAGATAAACCAACGTCTCAGAATGATGGAAGCTGTGCAACGGGTCTCTCAGGTGTCCTCGAGAGAAACCACCTGTCCCACCTGCAGGAGGACATCTTGCCCGGACCAATCACCTGCTTCATCTTGTTAGCATAATCGATTGACATTAGCACCTTTTATTCCATGGCACATTTCACGCTAACACCTGTTGGGTCGTCGTAGCTTTTCCGACGACATTTCAAGGTCATCACGACACAAGTTTGGATATATAAGGACTCTGGGTAGGTTTTTTAAACGAGTCTGGAGATATTAATGACTTAAACTGACATTGAAAAAAAAAATGCCAACCTTTTGAAAGTTACAGTCTATAAATCTTAAAGGTTTGCCTACCGATTGGATAAGTAAGTTACCGCTTCGTAGTTTTAATATAATGTTCTAAGCGAAAAGAAAAGTTTTTTTTAATTTTAAAAGAACCACCTTCTTTTCAGTTAAATCTTTTTCTAAACATGTATCGCGTATTTCTAAACGCCTGTGATACCTGTATATTTAAACTATAGGGGTATGGATTAGGACGGTAGAATTTAGAGGAAATGAACCTGCATTTTCATGGAGGGAAATTGGGTAACCCTTTTGAAAAAGTTAAAAGTACATTCGACCGGATCTCATTAAACGAGACTGACGTCTTTGCCCACTTTTTTTCAATAATAATGAATGAAAGCAACTTTTTTTTATGTAGGCCAAAAATAAAATTCGTCCACATTTAGGTAACTAAATAATTTAACTAAAGTTATAAGGAGTCGCACCAGATTGTGCCTGAAAGGATGAAATCTAACAATAAGGTATTTATGGTCATATTTATAATATAGTCCCGGAAGTCAACCGTTATCCAAATATACGAATAGCGAGCAGTTCAGGTCGATTGGGGGCTTGGCTAATGGATATTCTTGAGCTTTAGATATGAAGTTTTTCCGTATTCGAATGACAAAACAATTTCCAGAGGCATAGTGATTGACGAGTGGTAAGACTTAGTGAAAAATATATCAATGACAAAAAATGATTTCGTGTGCCAAAGTCTCTAGAGTAGATCGCGCTTACCGTTGTAAATAGCAACGAATACGTTCCGTTCCAACACAATATATTATTTGGCAAAGTGTGGTTGTTTGACTTTTGAAACAAACAACACGTTCTTACATACCAATCGTCGTTTGTCTTACGTCACAAATTACACAATCGACCGTCGGGCTGAGAATGGCGGTCCTTATCCGGCCATACGCCACGAGAGGATGGCCATCGTGGTGCTCATATGTGACGGAGGTGTCTACCTGCTGTCGACATCAGTAGTGACAGTGTGCCAAGGGCTTTACACAATACATTAACTCGCTTCGGTGGCCGTGACTCCCGCAATAGACTGGACTTCCGATGACGTGGAGATCGGGGATCAAATCCTGGTCAGGTGTACTGTGGTCTACCCCCCCCCCCCTCCCATCCATGAGAGTTTCCACTTTCCACGCCAATTCGGATACTTTTCCTATAAATTCAACCCTCCTCATCACTATCACATCAGGGTCATTAGTGATGTGTAAGACGAACCTATAGTAGGGTTAAGAAGCACTGTATAATACACACACACACAATTGAGCTTGACTTCTCATCCAGCCAATCAAATGTTAGATACAAATATGGCCCCGACACCTTAGCTCAGGGTGACCTGGTGGTCTAGGGGTAANATTATAAAATATAGGTAAAATCAAGGCTTCCCCTTCAACAAGGATTAATGACTTTATTACTGAGTGCTGTGTCTGCTCTAGAATAAAGCTAGTTTGTAAGTCTTGCGCTAATATAATCAGTCGGTTCAGAAAATGGACCTTTCTCAAGCGTTTTAGTCGGTGTACCACCTTGATATGTTGTCACCGTGTCTTACTACCCGTTCGGATTATTCGCTAATGTGTTAGGGATGAGTAAGGCTGAATATAGAGGGAAAGTATTCGAATTTGCTTGGAAAATGGAAAATTAAGTATGAAAATCCCCCTCCTCCCCCAATACACCTGACAAAGACTCGAACCCTGATTTCCACGTCATCGACAGTTTAGTCCAACATGAGTGACTCTAGCTTAGACCATTCGGCCACCGAAGTGAGTTTAACCCATAATTAAATTGTAACTGTTCCACCAACAATTTTTTATACATGACTGTTATATATAAATACTAGCTAAGGTGTTTTTATTTTTGAACATTGTAATAATAAGAGGGGCTCCGGCAGCACATCCCGGTGTGAGAAAGTTTTTGCGTGTACTCTAGGTGAGATAAACAAAACAACCTGGAAAGTATGTCGTTATCGCGATGATATGTAACACGCATGTTCGTTGCGGTGGTGACAAAAGAACACGTGCCACGAGGAACACTCATCGGGAAGACGGAGAGACGTGACTCTTGTCCAATTTAATTTGTTTCTATTTTGGCGGTCGTGATCGAAACGCGTGTGAACAAGATGGCCACAACCATATGCGAAATCTGGCAATTTCAAGAAAATCGGTGGAATGTGGAGGAATTTTGTATTGGTCTGGGGGAGAAGGTATATTTGGCTGCTTAAGGTAAATATATTTATTAGTAACAAATTCAAATTCCATGGTTTTATTTGAGTTTAGGTTTATCTAATCTTTTGGTGCATTTGAAAACTAATAATTTTTAATATTGGGAGTATTTTGATTTTCGGACATCACTTTAATCGGGAAGACTTTGATTTTTAGATCAGGGAAAGATCGGATACTTTTTTGTTCCCCGATTGTTTGCTTGAAGTTTTCAGTAATTGTGCGGTTGTTCAGTGTACACAAATATTGTGTTTGTTAACTTTGTTTTGTGCAACGTTCGGCGCGGGCTCATTTGGAAGTTTCATGCAACTAAATAATTATATCCCTCCCTTCCCCTTATAATTGCTAAATATATGTTAGGAATCAAGACAATAGTTTTAAAAGTTAATGCACCCGAATTGGTGAATGAAATAGATGGGAAAGCAGCAATGATACGCTAAATCACCCATATCTCACCCAGCCGAAATTCGAACCTAGATCTTCTCGTCGCGTCTTCAGCAAACCAATATATTGAGGTTCTGACACCTTAGACCAGGGGTTGCCAAACTTTTTGAGGTCGCACCTCCCTTCACATGTCAAGATTTTTCACATTATTTTTTAAATAAAATCACCAAAAATCGTTTTGGTGTCAATAAAAAAATTGTAATTAGATTGCAAGCTCGTATTCTTTCAAATGTAAGAAATTAAAAATTAGAACAAAATTACAGAACTGGATAGGAAGGAATTAGAGTAGACTTATTTTTGTTGTACATGATCGCATGTGTAGTCCTAAAGTTTGTTCATAATGGCGAAACATCTCATCCTGTATTTTATGATTTGTTTCAATTTTTTCCTTAACATTTAAAAATGAGACAATATATTATAAGTTTTAGTTTTTTCTTATAACCGTGATGCCCTGAACCGAAACCGGTGACTCCCCAGAACTTCGCGACGCTCAGTTTGTGAACCCCTGCCATAGACCGTTGACGACCAATGTGAGTTTTTTTTTCTTCAAATACTCACTTGCTCTACTTCAGCTCAAATTTTATAGAAAGGGCCTTCCTTATCTGACTGCTAGAAAAGTTACTAAATCTACTTTTACGTATTCATACGTCAAGTCATTTAATCTGCAGCCTTCAATTTTGAACGATATTATAAATACATAAAATAACCCTAATACATAATATAGTAAAATATTATCAATATTGACAGCAAAAAAAAATGTGCTTGTAAAATCTCTAAATTGCTCTACTTAAGAAAATTACTTTTTTAAAATCTGCACCCTACCTTATGGGAATAAATAAGGGGAGGGATGCAAGTATACATAACAGAATTATAACAATAGCAAAAATTTACTAACAAAGAACAACAAACATATAAATGGCTTAAGATAGCAGATTACAGGATTTTGGTTGTCTATATGGTAAGAGGGCCAAAAGCCACACATACTAAGCATTCCCAAAATATCATTAGTATGTACCCTAACGCTCCTGTTCGGCCTTCTGAGAGTTTAGGGTACGTAGTGAACAACCTACCCCTCTGCCCAAGGGAGCCCTTCACTATCCAATATCGCGTAACTTAAACATCCCAATTGGGAACCCGCGCGATAGAAGTGGCTAAACCACTCCAGCGATAAGATCAAATTTTGTTGGGTAGAGTATACACTAACAAGGTTTACAAGCCCAAGAGAAAGAAGCTTAGAATTCCACTTAAGGTGAATGAATACTAGAGAAAGGCGCAGGCCAAAATGGCCAAACACCAACATATCTCATTCAATAAGAGTGAATATAAAGTGACCCCAGAACAACAGTAAAGTGGGTCCAATGGCAATGACGGCAGACCTAATTAGGTCGTTAATCAGTATCGGGCACTCTCAATGATAGCAGGCGGCTGTTCACATACATTATCCTCTTGATAAAACCCTAAGTTTCCCAAACGCATTAGCGTTAAACAATTAATTCTATCTAACGCCACCTGGCGTTGAACCCATAACCTTGGCAACCATGCCACTAAGCTAACAGCTATCTAACTCCTAAACCTAAGAAAGAATAAAATTACATATACATATATAACCCAGGCCTCACTGATGAGGGTAAGTTTAATTATATAAACCTGAGAACCTTGCAAGGCAATAAGAGCAAGCCCACATTTAGGAGGTTCCCTACGCAACGCCCTTTTCACTCTGACAATTAGCACAAAGTGAGCTTTAATAACTTAAACTCTTGATACTAACACATAATAAAAGACCAAGGGCACAACACTAGCGGGCCTAGCTAGTCGCAAACCTTCGACTAGCACGCATATTAAATACACACGATATCTCTTTATATACCACGCCTCATGCTCTGAATGCAGCGTAAACTTCAAGTGATCATTTTAGCGCACTCCACACGAGCGTAGACTAATTAGGTCGGTGATAAACCAGCACAGTACCAAGGTGTAGACTAGTTGGTGCGAACCAGACAGGTACTTGACGTAGAGCCGACGAGGAATAGCACCAAGGTACAGGGCGTAGACCACCAGCAATATTGCCAGGCGTAGACGAGTCCAAGCGAACCAGCTAAGAACCATCTGCACCAGATTAGGTTCCACTAGTAATCTATCAGCTTAAGTAGACTTGAAGGAAATCGAGTCTAATGCGGCGGGGGGCTAGCTGCGGCGAGCCCGAGGTTGCCGTCCACTGGACGCCATAGCGTCCGACTAGGGCAGCGACTATCTGTGTTGAATACGTTGACTCGTCACTGCTTTCTTGTTGTAACTATATCGGAAGGCTCCGAAGCCGGGACTAATACTGTTCTAGTCTCGAGAGACGGAGACGAGAGTCGAGCCTGGCCCAGCTCAGGCAAACTGCGCCTGCGCGATCAACTATGAAAAAGAGAGGGGATAAATAAACATAAGGTCGAATATTACGATTCTTCCATGGAAGAGTAATTTAGGATAGTAAATCGTAGATTCCCATTGAAGATCAAGGAAGATAATACTCGGCGGGTGTGAACATGGGGCCTCCAAAAGGGGCTAAAGTTAATGAGTATTTGATATTTCTTCATGAGGTTACGTAACCATTCACTTGTGCGAGATAATCTTGATTAGCTCGGCACAAATCTAACGTTAAAAATGAGTTATCTCTTTGTTTATGTTTGAAAAAATAAATAGATTAGCTACTAACATTATCTCGGTAACCGTTTTCCCCCACTTCGACCTCTCCTACAAATTATACCTTTTAAAAAAAGTGGATTACTTGATACACGATGTTCGTTATCAGCACTTGTTTTATGTAGTGGAATTTATCATTCGTACCTTATCTTGGTCTGCGATTGTACAGGTAGATGGTGCTATCTTTGCCAGAGTTTTGATCGTGTTTTGTTTCTTCATTATTCAAAGTAATGTGTCGTGTGATGGTTGGCCTTCGTCTCATTTGAGAATCAGCGGGTATTTCTCTGTCAAAATCTTAGAGAGAGAGAGAGAGAGAGAGAGAGAGAAAACCATCACTTAATAAACGATGCTATTTGTTTTGTCTCACATAAGCCAATCGCATTGATTATACATATATTTTTGCTGACGGCACACAATTATTTGTTGAGAGTCCTCGCGGCACACTGAATGTACAAGTTGAGTTGGCAACACTACGAGAGACTCGGGCATGCGCTTGGGCGGAGAAACTTTCGAGTTGAACAGGAAACACGTATGTGGTTGTCCTCTATTCGACCATCAATCGAAATTTTGTGTAAGAAACTACAGCCTCAAGTTCCTCACTAATTACTCAACTCTTATCAAATCCATGTGAAAAAATAAATATATAGTATTAAAGCTTTCAGACATTTTTCTTTTATTTCTTAAAAAAAAATATAATTGAATGAAACTACTTTTAATATTCCGCAGTGCATATAAGTGAACTGAGCTGAACTTGTGTGTATAAAAAGTGATTTTTAAGCATTAGGGTATTTTGTGTTTTATTGAACTCTGTGGTAACATTTCGATTTATTGTGAGCATTCTAATGTGGTATTAAATAAATGAGGGCACCAGATACGTCTTTAAGTTTTTACAAGTCAACTTTATTAAAAGTTTTTTTTAACTCAATTGAAGATAACTGCCAATAAAAAACAGTTTTGTAGAATCATACTTAACTTTTTTATTTAATCGTCTTCTATTTGCATAATCGACTAAAGAAAATTGATGATGCGTATAAATCGGGAGGTTTGTCGCGTGGGTGGTAAATATCGAAATGTTGTGACGCGCACGGACAGAGCCATGAGCGCACGCGCCATGAAGAGACGTTCGCGTAGTCTGGACAGTGTCTTAGACAGGAAGACCCCCGCCTTCGGGAGGCCTGCCAGACCCTTCAGGGACATACTACCCCTCATGCGTGGCAGGGACAGGGTCAGGAAGAAGGGCGTCGACAGATTCGCCGGTGAGTTATCCCGATCAATGTGTCTACAGTTGGTTAGGTTCTCTGTCAGTGGACTGGAGGAATGTACGTTTGTACCCTTTAGTATAAGGCCGATCTCTCTACGAAGAACCTCCTAGAAGGTCAAGGTATTTTTTATTCAATAATCTTATATGATAGGAATGAAGGCCTTATAGAAGGTTCTTCTTAAGAAAATCTGGCTATAGTTGTAAAGGGGGTAACCTGGTGGTCTAGGGGTAAGGTGTCAGACTTCTGTGCTGGGGGTCCAGGGNAATCTGGCTATAGTTGTAAAGTGGGTAACCTGGTGGTCTAGGGGTAAGGTGTCAGACTTCTGTGCTGGGGGTCCAGGGTTCAATCATCGGTCCCGGCACAGATTTATCTGATTACCAAACCCTTCTTTCACCTCTGACAATACGTGTATTAATCATAATGTGTGAATATGAAGAATGCCAGGCCTCCACCGTGGTTCGGATTCCACGTTAAACTTTAGGTACTCCATTTCATCTCACAATCACCCTACCATTACACATGAGCGTAAGTGCGTATAACCCGAACGGGTAGTAAGATGTGGTAATAATAATAACCCGCCTCGGTGGCGTAGTTGGCTAACGCGCTAGTCGTGTTGGGCTCGACTGCTGAGGACGGGAAGATCGAGGTTTGAATCTCGGTCGGGTGAACTGGGGGAGGTTTTTCCTAAATGGTTTTTCACTCTCCCTCCACGAAAATGCGGGTTCACTTCCTCTAATTCGACCTTCCTAATTCCCAATCCATTAGCGTAATTAGTACTTAAAGCGTATATCCCGAACGGGTACCTAGTAAGACGCGGTGCTAAAGAATAAAATTAATAATAATAATAATATAGTTACCAAGTGAATCTAGGCTATAAAATAAAAATAAATTTTGAATATATTTTTTTTGCATCCCGTCTTGCGACAAAACTTTCGTAAAGAAAGAGTGGGAAATTGTAAAGGAAAATCTACCCTTATTACATTCAGCCAGATTTCGAAACCCCTGACCTCCACGTCACCTGAAAACCAATTTGAACGAAGCTTTAGCGTGCGTCCAAATTACTGCTGGTTCTTGTTATTCTTATTAGTAAAAAAAACCAATTTTTTTTGTTACATTTTATTTTTAGAACATCCATTCTGGTGGAAGTTTTTTTATATTAATCTATATTCTATGCCTATGTTATACATTTAATTTTATAATTTATTCTTAGAACTGATGTACCGGTACTTAAAATGATCTGCCCCCGTAACGTTTTATTCACGGGTTTTAATTCCTACCAGTAGAGTGGTGAATGCGTGTTTGTTTGTTCAGGTCGACCTCAAGGATGGTTTGTTTCAAAGTTACCCCCTGTCCCCCACCTCTCTCGCACAGCTCATCATCCAGTTGTGAACGCCGAGACAAGGGCAATAACTAACCGATTGCTCTCTCACTGGGATAGAAATAGCGAGTGTGTGTGTGTTTTGTGTTTCCTCCCAATTGATCATCCGCAGCACTTGGAAGGTAGTGGTCATGTGCAAAGCGGATAAGCCTGGTCCCCCTCCCCTTCTAACACCGAAACGGTTGGCTGCGTGGTTATGAACACAGGCATGGTCGTCGCTGGTTATTTGATTATTGGAGGGGACAGAACGAACCAATTTTCCCTTCGATTTATAAAAATAAATAAGAATTTTACTCCAAATGAATAACATAAAATATAATAAAACATTATTTTTTCGCCATTTATTAAACTGCCTTAATCATTTCTGCATTGCTCTAAACATGAATTTTTATTTTTCTAAACGAAACACTTAATATTTTACGGTAGTGAGTGTCCGATTTGAGCAGAAGGGGATTTGGGGTGATGGGGCATGTCGTCTCCCCCTTCACTCCTGTGTGCTCCTCGCTCACTAACACACAACTATTCAACACACATCATACAAACAACCTGCATTGATGGTCACATGGTTTAATGCGTCACTCTCATAATCAACTTTACTGCCGATAAATGGAATCTTGGGTTTGGAATTCATGTGATATGTATTGAGGTAGGTATTTGCTAAATTGTTCTACACTAGCTCTCTTCATACAAATGCTGATACACTTCCTCTAAACTCAGCCTTTCTCATCCTTAACACATTAGCGTAATTAGTGTGTACGCGTATAACTCTAACCAGTAGTGAGACGCGGTGACGAAAAAAACCAAGGTCATCACAACTAACCCTAATTACCAAAATTCAGTGTCAAGTAGTTTTTTTGTCACCGCGTTTTACTACAAGTATGTCTTACACACGTATAATCTTATAATACTAATGTGTTAGGGATGAGGAGGAAATTTGAAGTGTACCCGCATTTGTGTAGAGGAAAAGTGGAAAACCATTTGGGAAAAAAATCTCTCAGTACACCCGACCGGGATACGAAGCCCGATCGTTCACTCATCGTCAATCCGGGCAATCTCGAGAGCTACGCCTCAGAAAATTGGATCGGTGAATCGTCTGGCAAGTAGTTGGAGACAGATTTTGCACATTTGTCGGCTAGAATATGGGTCTCCTTAGCTATGCAACCTCTTCCTCTATTCTTTATGACCTTCAGATAAACCTGTCCTTATGTTGTGCTACAGATTAATGTTTGTTCAGGAGGGGAAACACACATAATGAGGCCGACATTGATAGTAAAGACCTTTATCAGACGCAGTAAAACTGTTAATTTACAGTTTAGAATTTGTTTCACCATAGGACAAAAGTCGACAGGGACATGATAAAATAAAGTCCTAACTGTTCATTTATGAGCCAAACTTCTGTTTACATAGTATTATTATTATTATTATTATTAGCACCGCGTCTTACTACCCATTCGGGTTATACGCACTTACGCTAATGTGTAATGGCAGGGTGATCATGAGATGAAATGGAGGACCTACAGTTTAACGTGGAATCCGAACCACGGTGGAGGCCTGGCATTCCTCACATTCACCTTTACATAGTCATGCACGTGTTGTTCTCTTTGCCCAACTGTTCTGATCTCGCTAGCTACCTCTTTCTCTTCCAGCTCTATTTGTCTTTCTGTATCTCTCTACCTTTCTATATATCTCTATACTTTTCTTTCTCTATCTGCTTTTCTTTTCTCTCTATTGTTGTAATCTATCGTTTTGCCTGTTTCTGTTTTGTCTCTTTTGAAACATTTTCAGCCATAGCTGAAAAATATCGAGCACTATTGTTCAACCGTTGAAGTGGAGTTTAAAATACATTTTATTCCTCCCAACAGTTGACACCTTGGTAGCGAACACACAAAGGTGATGCAAGTTCTGTAGAGTTTGTGCTCGTAGGTTTTTTTTAAAGGTAAATTGTGTTTTTACACAGACTGGAGTTGAGTGCGTGCGTGCGTTTGCATCCCCGAAGAATGGGGCCTTCAGGAAGTCAAATAAATGCATGCATGGTCTAAGGTGCCGATGACGGAAAGATCGTGGTTCGATCCTGATCTGGTGTACTAAAAGTGTTTTTTCCCTAAATGGTTTCCCAATCTCCACACACATGCTTGCACATTTTCTCTAAATTAAACCTTCCTCATCCCCGACCCACTAGCGTAATTGATACATAAGCGTAGGCCTATAACTTAACAGGAATGGGTATAAAGACGCGGTTCACAGTATTGTTTATGCATAGTGTATGTCTATTTTTCAATCCGGCCCATTTAACTAGCCCTTTCACTTCTTAATTTGGCCCTTCGCCCTAAATGTTTTGGACTTTTAGTCCAAGGCGTCACTTTTGCAGTAGACTTGACTGCCGATGACGGGTAGGTCGGGGTTCGATCATGGTTGGATGAACTGAGTTTTTTCTAAAATAGGTTTTCACTCTCCCTCCACGCAAATTCGGTTACAATTCATCTAAATATAGCCTTCCTCATTCCTAAAAATTAGCGTAACTAGTACTTAAGCATATAAACCGAATGTGCTGTAATACGCGGTGCCTAGGGGAAAAAATCGCTGGTGGGTGAGGTGGATGGGGTAACCCTGCCCAAAGTGATGTGAGTAGAGTATGCTCACTCTGCTCTCTACAGATGTCACTCATTCCCAAGATTTAATAGCCGCGCCCCTCACTCACATTGACCGTTTATGGTTCTTCGACCTCGTGGACTGGTGTTTCCGGTCTTTGACTGGTGGGGTCGCCGCCGACTCTCTTTCATTGCAGGGTTATCGCGACTGGGAGCGGGTTATCCGAACATCCGGTCCGTCCACCCCACTATTTTTGTTGTTAGTATCATTTCGGGACGTCTTTTTTTTTTCCAATCGAATCCTCTTTTGTGTTCGTAAATAAATTAAAGCAGTTTATGATAGCCCGGTGGTTGATTTTTTATACTAAATTAAAATCCGTTCACAGCTGCGTCTTACCACGCATATGGGGCTATATACACATTTACACTAGTGGGGTAGGGATAAGGAAGCGTAAATTAATTGGGAAAGGTTCCCGCATTTGTAAGGGTTTTTGTTTACCAATGCCACGAAAGTCGTTCATACATAAATAAGTTTACTTTTATCACCGCGTCTTATTACCCATTCGTGCTATACGCATATATTCTAATTACGCTATTGCTTTAGGAATGAAAAATTTAGTTTCAAGAAATTGTAACCACATTTTCCTGTAGGGAGAGTGAAAGACTATTTAAGGAAAAATCTTCAGTATACCAGACCGTAATTCGAAACCCTGATCTCTGCGTAATTGCTAGTCCAGTTTATTGCAAGAGTGACTCGTCAGCTCAGCGATTTTCAAATCAAGGCACACTGAAAAGGTTTTTGAAAATGGTCAAGCCACATCATCAGCTTAAAAAAAACGATTTTATTATTTAAAAAAGTTATTAAGATTATATTAAAAATTTAAGTAAGGGAAACTCGATCACATCACTAGGCCTACACATTTTTCGGCTCACGTCAAGCATCGAACCCAAAACTTTTACCTATCAGTGGTCACTCTTTACCGATTGAGTTAAAAGTGTAGGGACGCCTTTGTCGGTAACTTGGGAGTTTTTTCTGGGCAGGTATTTTCCCCAAACCAGCCCCTTCACTTTTTGGTAAGCCGCAAACCGCCACTTCATAAAAATTGACCGGATAAAATGTCCATCTCTAACCTTAAGGTGACCTCCCCGTGTTGTGTAAGGTAGTGAATGTCCCCCGTGTCTACACAACAAGGCCACTGACGACTTACAAACCTTTAGCTACTACCCGAGTAGTTAGTTTCCCTTTCGTGGTGGCGCTGATAAGATACAGTACACTCTGGTGCGCANAAAAAATTACACGAGAAAGCTTTCCAGCTTGTCGCCTGATTGTGTGTTCCTATTTCCCCCACCGTCCCCTTTCCCATCTCCCACTACGATTCCGGCTGAGTAATATACTTTTTTTTGTACTACCGTTTTACCCGTTCCTCACTATGGCGCGACTGTTTTGAGACCGCCAGATTTGAGTCTGAGCTAGTCAAATTCTACTCTGACCCAAGGCTGGGATTCGACCCCCGACAGGGTGAATTAAGGGAGAAGAGGAAAGGTTATTCTTATATTTAGTTTTATCATTTTCCAATTCTACACATGTATTTGTATCTAATATTCACCATCATTCATTCCCTTAGATCAAATACTGAGGGAGTAGTGTTTCTTTTTACATCGCCTTTCACAACCCATTCTGGTTGTACGCTTGCATATTGGTTAGTCTACGCTAATGAATTAAGCATGAGGAAGAAAGACTTATGAGGAAATGTGCCCGAATAGGTGGGGAGTAAGAGTGGGAAACCATTTAGGAAAAACCGCACTCAGTAGACTTGATTTGGTAACGAATTCCTATCACTTTGCCATCTGCAATCCAATCTACTGCGAGGGGTGACTCCTTAGATCATGGGATTGCCAGTGCGAGTCTGATTAATAATAATAATAATAAGTAAAATAAGTAAAAATTATTATTTCCAAATAGATTACGATACGGTACAAAGTAAGTTTACCTAGTGGAGTTTATAAGCACCTATTATGATAACGATACAATTGAATCTCAATTGGGTTTACCGAGGATTTTCCTAAATTGTTTTTTATTCTCCCTCCACACAATCGTGGGTACATTTCCTTTGCATTCTACTTTACATGCTTCATTCAACCCCATTATTATAATTAAATGCGCATAGCCCAGACGGGTAGTAAGACGCGAAGTTAAACAATATATAAAAAAGTGTTTAATTTCACTAAAGTTTTTCCTAAATTAATAAATGTGACATATTGTGTGTTGTGGCAGCGAATTTTCTTATAAACACTACCCACCTCATCCTGCTCGATCAGATTAAAAAAGTTGCTTATTATCACACACCCACACATACACACTTGTTAAAAAGTAGGTTTTTTTACGCTGGTCTTACTTTCCTTTTCGGGTTATCCGAATTTAATTACAACATTGAGGTAGGAATGAGGAAGAATGGCAAATAAAGGAAATGTTCCATCATTTTCGTGTATCAGGGAAACCCGCTTTGGAAAAACTTCCTTGACGACACCACAGGCGAAATTTGAAGTCCTCAATCCTCAACGTCAGTCCGTTACTGGAAAACCAGTTTGCGCGACGTTCTTTCATAGTTTGAATCGGACTGTACCTGGCGCAATACGGCGATTAGTTGAGCAGATCAGCTCTTATCTCGCATTGATCTAAACATGTTAATGACTTATCATTCGTCATTGCCTTTCCCTAGTTAAAATAGTTTAATTGATATCTATACAATACAAACTGTTTGACTATACCGGACATGTACACTCCATTTTTCATGAACGATATCAGTCTTTTCATGGTGGATTAATCTATGGCCCTATAGAGCAAGCATTTCAAATTTGTGGCCCGCGGACCTCTTTTTATGAACCACTTTACGATTTGGCCCAATTCGTCTTTTTATAAACTTTATAGGAACACAGCATTTGAAATTATGGCATTTTGAAATTGGCCATCATTTGGTGAAATCTAGCGAATAAGGTTTATGTTACAAATTTTACTCATAACTTAGCAACGATTGATTCCCAAGAATTGTTAAATTTGCTCACATGTGCAATATTTGACAGCTCCCGTGTTGTTTTCGCCCACCCATATGATTAAACGATTTTGACACGCCTGCCATTGATGAACCATGCAATGTAAGCTTGCCAAACAGTCGTCCAAGAGAAAAGTGACTCTTATGTGCTTCGCAGCTCGTATTCTGGAAAATGGTGTTATTGTGAGCGTTGATGCGTTTGACATGTTCTAGAAGCTAATCAGGTCGAGATGAGACACGGTGATACCCCCTCCCCTTTTCGTCTCACCCCTCTATTTTCAGCGTGACAATACTTCCTCCCCCTCCCTACCCACCCTTTACAACCATCTTTTTGAAAGCTACATTACTACCCCTCTCCTCCTCTTGCCATTATTTCGCGCGCTGTTAGCAGCAAGAGCATGTGAAGCTGCTGTGATAATGAGAGAGAGCAAGGTTTCCCCAACTTGGAGGCAAAGCACATTTTTTTTTAATATATATATAACGAGGTACCAAGGAACGAGGGGGTATAAGGAGGAGGTAGAGGGAGGAGGAAGCAGCGTCGCATTTACATATGTCTTATCACGCTTCGGCAGTCCAATTTAGAGGAAGAGTAGGGCTTGAATGACGTGCGAAAAGGGGACGGTGGGAAAGGGGGGAATAATTCTGACGTGTTATTATTGTCATCAAGAAGCTTTAACCCTCTCCTTGTCGGAGATGGTCGGAAGATCTTTAGAATCTTATTGATTCTTTAGGGGGGTAGGGAGAGGGATGTAAAGGGTTGAGAATAGAGGGGTCGACGGGAGTACTTTTTCTTGTCTTGGGGAATTTGATTCCACTGTCGGTGAATTTAAGTTTGTCAACTTTTCCTGTGTGAACTTAGTATTCTATTTTTTTTTACTTTCATTAAAAATAGATTGAACCGATTGATTAAATTAAGTCCCCAGAAAAATATCATATATAATCAAAATATTACAATAGTTTATTAATAATATTTTTAGGCTAAAGAAATCATTTTTATTATCTGTCTTAGCCGTAGGTGTATTTAATGGAAAGGCGATTATCAATCAACCCACGGCCCGAATGCCACTTGCGGCCCGTCGCAACACTTTTTGCTACCCACTGACTCATGAAAAATATAAAATTGTTTCAAGAGAGAAAAAAAATGACAAATACCGATTTATATTTTACATAATAAAATAATAAAATAAATATGTATGTATCTTAAGTTATTTTATAAATTATTTTTGTTCTATACTTGAAGAAAAATATTACGTTTCTGTACAAATTTACTTTGAACCGGCAAATGACATATCTAGTAGACAAGGGAGAAAGTACTTTTTCAGGTGCGTTCGAACATAGTCAGGAATGTTCGCGTTCGCTTATCACCGCTGAGACACAAGGCACTTCAAAAGAAAAATCATGTACTAAGGGCCAGTTTCATAGTCAAGTTTAGTACGCCTCAAGTGCGGCGCTACACTAAGTAGATGACGACACCTACCTAAACTCGAATGGAATGGGCCGTTCTCGCATAGGAAACTGGCCCATTCCATTCTGGTTTAGGTAGGTGTCGTCTTGTATTTAGTATAGCGCCGCACTTGAGGCGTACTAAATTTGACTATGAAACTGGCCCTAAGACGTGTTCAATCCTAATATTGTTGGTACATTAATGCGGCCCATGAGGCAACAAGAGGCAGAAACTTTGGCTCTTAGACATCAAAAGGTTGAAGACCTCTTGCCTAGACCTTTCGGTCCCAGAAAAGGGTGTGAAAGTTATTAAAGAATTAATTTAAGAGGTATTGATGAGAAGATTAGCTTATTATAAGTGCACCTACACTAGCATAGAAAGGGGATGATAAAATCCAAAAACGAGATAAATAACTCTTGGAAAACCACCGTACTGAGATTGGAACCTCGACCTCCCCGTTTCCAGTCATCTAGTGTGTAATATGAGCCTGACATTTTGGACCCTGTGGCCACCGATGTCGGTCAGGGGGTTAACACGAATAACGTGGTACACATATTAATGGCGTTAAAGGTCATTCCCACTAGAACTAATCTTTTAAATAATATTATTTTTACTAATTTTCCATAAACATATCTCTAATTTAATGATTGAATGAATTATTTATTCAATTATAGTATGAAGAGGACTGCTTGATGATGCAGCCTACTTGAAGGGATATATCCTCCCCTCCCCTTCAGTATTTATTGAGAGAATTTCCATTAAGAAGCTTCAAAACCACGAAAACATTCATCATTATTAACGCAGAGCTTTCTGTTGTTGCCCTAACAAACACATAATATTGTATTTGCTCGAAGGAAGTTAGACCTAAAATGTTTCTAACAACTTAGGGCCGTTCTTAAATTACATAGGGTTATTTTATTGCTGAGGACGGGGGTGGTGGTGAGTGATGGGGTCCAGTATACTTTCTTACGTTTTCCTACGAGGAGATAGAAGGGAGAGAGGGGAGGCAAAATCCATCTTACGTAAGATTTCTTATCAATTTTTATGATTAGACCAAATTTAAAAATGGATTTATACTAACTACTAGCAATCCCACACGTTGTTGCCCGTGACCCACTGTAGTATAAGAATTATATATGACTCCCCCTCCCTCCCTCATGGTACCTGTATCTCTGAAACATAATTTTAAACCATATAAAAAATGTTTTCTTCAAATTTTGTTAAAAATTGCTTAATTAAAATGCTAATTAAAAATTTAAAAATCTGCTTTGTGGGGCATTCGGACCCCCTTCCGTCCCCCAATGTTAAAATTTCAGATCTCTGTGTGCCGTAGATTTGTCTGGGCATTGCACACAAACAAACACGCAAGGACAAACACTTTATTTTTATTATTATAGATACAATTTCACCTATATTTCGTTTACTTACTGTAATTAAATACTCTAAAATTTCATATTATTTGTTTTATCACCAAACTTTATGTCAAAAAATAATTAAACAATTAAAATAATACTATTACATAATCTTTAAAAAAACAACTTAATGATAAAGGGGCACGAGGGCGTGACGGAAAATTTTACGATCCCTTTCACGTATCATAAAAAAACCTTTACATAATTTAAGGTTTTCCACTGATCTCACAACTTTGACGGTGACCAGAAAAAGTGGTCACACGTTCTCCATGTTAGACTGGCGGGTACAGGGAATTCAGAGCTCGAATCCCAGCCAGGTGGGTATGTAGGTGACTTGATAATAGCTAAGTATTTTTTCAATTTTCATATCAAAACTCTTTTTTGTCAAAATAAATAAAAGATTGCTCCAGTAAAAACATATAGTTTAATTTTCTACACACGGTGATTTCAACAGTTTTTGGATATCTGTCAGGAGTATCATGCAATTTGATGAAAACTTTTTCTCTTCATATAAAAGGTTTGTCCTCTAATGCTACTAAGCTCTTTATAGATATTCAAGAACTGTTGATATCACCATGTATAGAAAATTAAATTAAATGTTTCTACTGGAGTATTATTTTGATTTATTTTAACAAAAATATGTTTTCTATTAAAATATCCAAAAAAACTAGCCTTTTCCTGCGCACCATACAACCCCGCCTTAAAGTAGTTTTTACCTCCACAAAAATGTCATGTTTATATTGTAAAACTCTATTATTAAGTCATGTATTAAATTCTATAATCCATACTACATACTGATATACATTTTAAGCATGCTTGTGTAGTACGTAATATCTACAGTTGAGCTAAAAATAACCCAAGACCCATGGAAAACAAACTCTAGAAAAAGTAATAGAGCTGTTTCTGTCAAACTTTTATAATTAATATAGGCCTTTTCTTTTAAAAAATGATCCTCTAGGAATAAAATAGTATATATTTATAATAGAATTAAATTTGTTCTCGTTGAATGAAAAAGTAAAAAGTAGACTAAAAACAGTTCGCTCCTTTATGGGTTACTAAAATGAAATTATAAATTTACGTAAAGAATGTCTTTATAGTTTTGGCATAATTTAGTGTTTATAAAGTGACATGTGGCCCTACAATATCAAAAGTTTCCCCATCCCTGGACTAGTTTACTGACGACGCTGGCGGCGAGATCGGAATTAGAATCTCGGTCAGAAATAATAAAGGTGTTATTTCCTAAATGGTTTTCCACTTGCCCTCCATGCTAATGTGGGTAAACCTCGTCTAAATGTAGCCTTCCTTATTCCTAGCCCAAACGGGTAGTAAGACGCTGTGCTAATAATAATAACAACAATATCTTTAGGTTCTATGGGTTTATTTCAGACGTGTTAACCTGTCTCCAGCCCTCTTCACACTGCCTATGATTGGGCTTAGGAAGGTGAGATCACCGATGGATTATTTCAGCATGACTTGACATTGAAAGGGGGAAAATAGAGGGGAAGGGATATTAGTTCAACAAGCAAGGGGAGGAATCAAGTCCACACTAAATTGTAATTAAAATATACTCGCTGCACAGAGTAATATCTCATTGTCTCGCTACACTGGCTACATTGATTCTTGGGAGCAGAGTGAAAAAACCATTCAACTCATGGATTAGAGAGGTAATACATATTTTTTAAATTCTATGAGCTAATCGCCAGTCCAATTTGTATATAAAGGACTTTTTTGCAAATATTGATAACATTCTATTGTCAAACTCGGTGGTCTTGAGGCAAAGTGCTCACCTCCAAGACCCGATGTGGGTTCAAACCCAGACGAGGCAGACAGATTTTTCTTGAGTGACAACAATATATATCACAACTTACTTCAGAGGGTAAGTAAAGCCGTTTGTCCCATGTCAATTGTAGCATGTAAAAGAACCCTGGAAGGTATGTGAAATAACCTTTCTGGCAAAATTGGTAGGATCTTTCACGCTCGATGGTTGGATTCAGTGTGTTTCCCCAGGAAAGTGTTGGGGGGCTAGTGTCAGGATGGAAATCCGGCTGTAAAACAGGTTCGCCAAAGAAAATAAGGCAAGTTCTTGTGACTTGCCATGGATTAAAAACTTTGACCTCACACGAGGAGGATAAGATTTAGGAAAACAAAGATTATTATTTGATTAGTTTTTATCATAAAACATTATTTTACTATTTTATAAATATAATTCACATATGTGTTTTCAATACAGTCTATAGTTTAATAATAAACGATCAAAATATTTTTAAAAAATCTCAAAATGAAATATGATTGTAAAACAAAAATGTGCAAATGCGAACTCTTATCCACACAGTCGTCCTAGAATACGCAATACGTCACCCAAAAATACGCACTAACAATAGTTGCACGTGAATGAGCCTTGACCCTCAAAATCAGAACCAGGCTTCACACGCTCCACATTGCACCCGATCCTCTTCATATGACTCTCCACAATTTGACAAAAGGTTTCTTCCTGAGTATCGTCAATAACATGAGTGCCCTTTCGGGGCAGTAGATCCTGATTCTTGGATATTGATGCTCTCGATAAGTCAAGTAATTTATTTTTGACTATTGACTTTTTTATTCATGCAAGTTTTCTTCTCTTTCCAGTTTTTTCTTTTTTTCCTGCAAAGTACTTTGTATGGAGATGATGACAAAATATCAGATTTTCGTAATGGTCTGCTTCTATTTTTTTCATGTAGAACGTTTGGTAGTGGATGAATCATCATTAAATTGACCTTTGGATTTGTATTAGTTGATCCAGGTGATACAGGGCTAGCATTTGATGACGAACATGGTGTTTTGGTTGCGATTAGTTGAATGGATTATTGGTGATGCAGGCTGGAGATCATTTGCTGCACTAGAAAGTCCTTATATCACTCCTTTTTCAGGCCGTCTAGTTTTGTTGGCTTTCTCAGCGTTTTTGAAAATCACTTCTGATGGGGCATAATCTTCTGCTGAATAAATTTCCGGATTATAAGGGCAAATCCCTGTTGATAAAAAGGCACGTTCGGTTTTTTGAATACTGGCCACTCTAGTGTATGCTGCTTGGAATCGTCCAGCGACTTGCATCTGACTGACCACTTGTCCTGGATTAGTAACCATCCATTTTGATACTTTAGTTGCATAAGCAGATTTTAAAGGAGCAAAGAAACCCTTGTCAAGTGACTGTAACATGTGACTGGCATGAGGTGGCAATGAGAGAAGGGCGATGGACTTATTTCTACAGAATAGCTCTGCTGAAAGAGAGACGCACACTTGCCCTCTACTCTCTTAGTTTACGTGATCAACGTTATTTAGCAGCACATTACGGACCAAGTCTGGGTTGCCACACTGTGTTTTACGTTATAACTATATAATTGTTTTCATACAAAAATGTATCCGATAAATGTTATTATTTCTATTGTATCTCTTAAGTTTATAACTTGAAAAATTACATTCTAAAGTAATAAAAAGCGTTTCTTACCTGTCAATTAAACAGGAATTTGGTGAAACAAAATACATTAGGTTAGCTTTGGTGTTTCCTCCACTAGTAATGACGACACACTAATCTTTTCTTTCACAGAGCAGCCAACTGCTGAAATTTGACATACGTACTCATAGACCACTGCTTACTAGTTCCCCCCTCTCCCTTCTTATATCTTGTATAGCCCACTAACAGCATTTATTTAGATGGCGAAACAAATATTGATGGAGCCTTTACACATTTCACGGAATCGCTCGTGGTGATATAGATTCACAACACTGGTGTGCACGCGGACAAAGTCGTTGGTATTGTCCGGTTTGTAGGTAGCTTATAGGTCAAGGTTTGAATCCTGGCTGCGTATATTAAGGTACCTATTATTTTCTAAATGTTTCCCACTCTCCCTCCACTAAAATGCAGCTATATTTCCTCACAATTCTATCTTAACTATTCCCCACCCATTGAGTGTAAATATATGGGTTTATATGACGTGGAGTACGGGGAGGTAAAAAATAAAATGTTTAGGCCTTGTTTTTAGAAGTAAACTAACATTTTTGTTAGTTTGAGAACTATATAAACATGTTTCTTATGATATGTTATTCTAGCATTATTTTTTGGTACCTATTTAATTTACGAGCCATCGCTTGAGCGTAATGGTTTTATAATTTAATTTCATCAACTTAGCTTCAGTTTGTCTTCACACTTTTCCTAAATTTGCCCCAAACTAGCTGCTCACTTAGATGATCTTCCTAAAGACCTCAAACATTAATGTTTCTCAAAGAAGCTTTAGTTTTATGTCTTTCAATTCAAATCTCGTTAACCTCTGACCTTCTGAAAAGTTAATAAGTCTCTAGAGAATACTGCTTTTCTATACCTTTCTCCTCTGTCCGAAGATCTTAATTATATAAAACTTAAATTTTAATCACACTTCCTAATTGTTTTTAAGTTAGGCGGTAGTTCTCAAACTTTTCTTTTAGATTGTACTCCTTGGTCATGACCAAAAGTCTAATGTACCTCCATGATGAAATTTACTCAAATGGCAAATGTCAGGTAATAAAGGAGAACATTTCCCTTAGACGCCTTGAAAATTCCCCGACACGTGGTTCTCTTGTCATTGTGACAAATTTTCCTTTGAGAGATGCTTGTGTACCCCCTGAAAATCGTATAAGTACCCCAGTTTGAGAACCGCTGAGTTTGAGTCTTACTGAACATTTTCTTGTGAAACTTAAATCTCTGATGAACGTGTTTCAAATGTACAGCTATCTTTATGCACCACGTTTTACAAACTATCCTGGCACTAATGAGGTAGGGATGTGGAAGGTAGAATTTGAGAGAAAACTCACCCACCTTTGCTTAAAGGGGGAGTGGGAGATAATTTTAATAACAAACTTGGAACGTCAGGTCAGAATTTGAACCACGGCCTCCACCGCCATTGGGAAAACCGGAATATACAAGGAATGACAGGCAAGAATTCTAGCCACGACTTTCCCCGTCATAAGGAAAACCGGACTAGACGAGTAGGAAGGAAGGCTGAGAGTAAATGTGTCCACATTTGCGCGAAGAGAGGGCAGGAAACCATTCTAAATAAAAACTAATCATAATTTGAGCGCCTGGTCAGGATTCAAACCACGACCTCCCTCGTCATCGGGAAAACCGAAATATACGAGTAGGAAGGAAGATTAAGAGAAAATGTACCCCACATTTACGTGGAGGGAGAATCTAAACCCATTCAAAAAGAATCCTCCTTTTTAGCCAGCCGGGATTCGAACCCCGAAGTATCGGTTACTGCAAATCAGACATGTGCTCACCACTCTGGGTATTAAGTATTTATGTAGCATCAACAAAATATCCACTAGGGATTCCGTGAACTGTCCTTTGGCTCCATCACTGGACCAAAAATCATGTTTACATTTTGTGCAGGAATACATCAAGGCTATAAAATTCGTTTACCCTAAATGGTAAACCTCTGATTCGATTTATAGGAAGCCCACTTTCGACCACCAACACTGATTTAAATTCACTAAAATTTGTCAAGTTGGCCCGGTTGGTAACATGTGTGTCTACTATCTTGGGCTCGATTCCTGGCATGGCCTAAAAATGTATCATTGGGGAAATGTTGGTTTACCCTTTCACAGTGATGAATTAATGGCTGGGGGCTGGATGTTGTGTGTGTTCTAGATTTAAATTTGTTTATAAGTCGTGTTTGGATATAATCAGTATGTTCATAAAGTGCACGTGAAATACTTCCAATAAATAAATAAAATCAATAAAAAATACTATAATTTGGCATTCTGGAAATAGGTATTGATTTATTAAAGCTAATCTAAAAAGTTATCAAAATCTTAATACTTCCTTATGGATCTCTGAATAATTTATTATCGAGCTATTAATTTTTCATTTTATTTTGATCACCACGTTTTACTACCTGTTCGGTTTATACGCATAAACTTTAATAGTGTAAATACAAGTGTATTATATTTTTCGCGCCTATGTGGCAACACGAGTTTACAGTTTTAGAATAATTGGCTTCCTATTAAAATCAGAATGTAGCAGTCTTCTTTGAGGGAACACAGGGGTGGTCCAACATTTTTCACCCTAAGGGCCAAATCTGAGTAACAGTTTGCACCGTGGGCCGAAGATATATTTGGTAATCCCGCTAACCCTATATAGGTATATAAACAATACTTCATTAACCATTTTATTTTCAATATTTTTTTTATATATATTATTTTTGGTTGGTAGAATCTTTCAAATTTTATTGCCAGAAAAAGTTTATTACCTTCTCACAAATACTGACACATATACGCACACACTTTCACAAACCAACCTAGTATTATAAATATAAAATTATATATTGATTACATTTAATTTTTAATCCAATAAATTCACAATAAAATGCAATTATGACCTTTTTAAAAAATATATATATTTACATAGAAATGATTAGCTATTTCACATTTGCCACCAAGGGTCTCCTTTTAATTGTCTTCCAGAATACATACGATGAGGGTCATATTTTCAGTGAATGCGGGCCGCCAGTTGGACCACACTGGCCTAATCAATAAGCTGCGCCATAATAGAGCAATGCAAGGGAAGCTTTTTTAGTTTCCAGGTTAAACTAGGTTACTCTAAATGAACGAGAAATAAAACGTTAACCCGCTTCGGTGGTCAAATTGAGTAGGGCGTCACTGAGTGACTCTCTCAATAGGCTGGACTGCTAGTGATGGGGAGATTGGGGTTCGAATTCCGGTTGGGTGTACTGATGGTGTTTTGCCACTCTCCCTCCGCGCATTAGGGTACACTTTCTCAAAATTCAACCTTACTCATCCCTAATACATTAGCGAAATTAGTACGTGTGAGTATAACCTGAACGGGTAGTAAGACGTGGTGCTAAATAAATAAAACAAAACGGTGAAAAAGTTCCAAAACTCACTCACACAATCTTGAGGTGGGGAGTGTTGGGTACGCGAGACACAGTGGTTTTGCAGTTTTTGTATAAAAACTTATTTTGGCCAAAATAAATAAAATTTTGCTTCATTAGAAACACATTAAAAAACTTTCACATGTTGATATCAACAGTTGTTGAATATCTATCATGAGCATAGCTGCATTAGATGACAGACTTTTTTAATGAAGAGAAAGTCGTTAAATTCCAAAACACCCTTGATAGATATTTAGGAACTGTTATCATGTGAAGAAAATTANAAATGGTTTTGATATAAAAAAAAATTGTAAAAATACTTTACATAACTTGTGCTCTCTACACTTCCACCTTAAATATAAACAATCTCTAAGATCTGACCAAGTCCTTCGGTCCAGCGCGAATTAAAGGAGTCCTCGGAAGTTTACCCTTGAAACGTTTTAGGCCCGTGTTTATCTGGCCATATTTTTAGCGGCAGGTGGGGGAGCAAAAATAATACCGTAGTCTACCTTTGACCCTGGACGGTTTGATTTATTAGTAGTGGCGTGGTCTGTTACTCATTATTCTACTAACACGACTCCTACTGGCACGCCATACTAGCCCGTCAGGCAGATGTTTGCATACTGGTTACAAGAGGAGCTATAGTAGAGTGCTGGTAGGACGAGCACTATCTGACGGCTACAAAAGTTACTAAAACAATTCACTGTATTCATACGTCAAGTAATATGATCTACAACCGTCACCTTTAATAGATACTGGGTCACCTGGCGGTCTAGGGGTAAGGTGTCTGATTTCTGTGCTGGGGTGCGGGGTTCAATCCTCGGTCCCGTCACAGACTTATTTGATTGCCAAATCCTTCCTTCACCTCTGATAAGACGTGTATTAATCACAACTTGTGAATGTGGGGAATGCCAGGCCTCCATCGTGGTTCAGATTCCACGTTAAACTGTAGGTCCTCCATTTCATCTCACAATACACCCTGCCATTACACATTAGCGTAAGTGCGTATAACTCGAACGGATAGTTAGACGTGCTAATAATAATAATAATAATTTGATGGATACTATTCATATCTTTAACATAATAATAATAATATACTAAAATTATAGCAATCTTGACCACAAAAATGTCTGTATTTTTTAAACTGTTCTTTCTACAAAATCATGCTATTAGTTATACAATTGATTTTCCTACGAATGGATCTGTTTGACAGCCATAGAAGCTACCAAAACTGTTACTTCCGCGTATTCACACATCAGGTCATGTGAAATACAACCGTCAGTTTTGATAGATATTATCAATACTTAGTAAACAATACTAATAATAATAATAGTAGTAAAATGTTATCATTGTTGACCTAAAATAAAGTTAGTGTTTTCTAGAAGTTAGTTCCCTCCAAAACTCTACTGAAAATTTAATTTCACTTTGACTAGTAGAATTAGAAGCTTTATTAGGTGTCCTTACTTCGGTGGACATATTTTGGGAAAGAATGGAACAAGAGCATGGGTTAACATAAATATTTAAGAAACTTGGTTTATTCGTTAGAAATAAAAGTTCATATTCTCGCATCTTACCACGATCTATGTAGCAATAACAGATAATTTTCAAATACCATTCATATTGCTCTTGCTCTCTTTTTTTCTAGCACTGCCTTTTACTATCAGCTTGTGTAATGCGTATACGTACTAATTACACTGATGTTTTAGGGACGAGGAAGGTTGAATTTAGAGGAGGTGTACCCGCATTTGTGTGGAGGGGAAGCGAAAAACAATTTAGGAAAAACTCTGTACACCCGACCGTGATTCGATCTCTGATCTCCCCTTAATCGGCAGTCGAGTCTAATGAGTGTGTGACGCCCTAGAGAAAGACCGACCATACGGCCACCGAAGCGGGTCCTTCACTTTGCTTTTAAGAAGTGGTATTAAACCTGAGGTACGTAAATACATCCTACGGGTCCCTACAACTTGAAATATATTACATATTTCTCATTATTTTTGATACAATTTATTCAATTTATTTTATTTGTAGACATTTAGAAAATGTATAACTTGCATTATGGGGAGGCTTAGGGGTACAAAGCAGAAGGGAATTTATATTTTGGGGGAATGCGAACTAAAAAAATTGAATACCATTGCTTCAGAGAGAACCATAAGGTTGAACTTCCAAACAAGATTACAGCATTGTAAAACATAACTGTGAATTTCATCAGCGTTTTCTATACCAGACTCCCCCAGTAATTCATATCTTCCTTTGAGACCACCAAAAAGGTCCCCCGCCCCCCAACTTCTGAATACTATCCTCCCTCCGTCAACCGACGACATCACCGCCCAAAGGGATCCCACTTGATAAATACGCCCCCATAGGACTACACAACTATTCAACACCACCATCACAGTCGCCTCGCAATCATTTCTATAGGAAGAGGGAGACATTTTTTGGGTTGACGAGGTGAAAGGGGTGGGGGAAGGGACGTTTCGGGTTCTTTCGACCATGAAGATTGTGACGTCACACACACATGCACACCACCACCTCCTAAAAGAACTATAAATCTGTGACAATTGACAGCCCTCTGCGAAGGGACTCGTTCCCGTGGATAAAGGAAGGACGGATATTGCACGTCTCTGATCGTCGTAAGAACTTTCTTATCAAACAATTCAGGAGTGTAACTATTAACTATATTTTCTTAGCAATGGGCATTTGGAGCACCTTTTAGAAAATACAAACTTAATGGTTTGTAGTCGACATTGATGACATTTTAATACCATAAAGTCTGAACCCAGAGGCAAATACACATATACAAACACATGTAAATATTCGTATTTTTAATACATAAATACATAAAATTGTTAAATTATTATTATTATTAGCACCGCGTCTTACCACCCGTTCTGGTTATACGCAATAGAATGTTAAAACATTTAATTAAATTACATTCCATGTCCAATGTGTTGTCCCTAATTATCACGGCCACTCAAAAATAAGTGCACACGTTAATCCATTTTCAGCGACATCTTTAATATGAAGCTTCTACGCTTGCTGTCATTATTTAAGATATAACACCGCGTCTTACTACCCGTTCGGGCTATACCTTTAAGTACTAATTACGCTAATGGGTCGGGAATTGGGAAGGTTGCATATAGAGGAAGTGAACCCGTGTTATGTGGAGGGAGAGTGGAAAACCATTTAGGAAAAACTACCCTCAATTCACCTGAGCGAGATTCCAACCTCGATTTCCCCGTTCTCGGCAGTCAAGTTCAACACGAAACTTAACACGTTAGCTAACTACGCTACCTAGGCGGGTTGCTGTCATTTATTGTTGCCAAGCTTTGTTTGGTGTGCTTTTTTGGGCCTTTGCGTTTCGAGTTATTTTATAGTTATTGATAATATATATCAAAATTGACAGGATGTAGATTATATGACCTGACGCATGAATACGTTTAAGTAGTTTTAGTGACTTTTTCTAGCTGCTTATGTAGGAATGATTGCCCGAAAGGTCTTTTTTCCCCACCAAATTCTTGCTAAATTGTAGAATTCAGGTAGAGGGGGAAGGAGGTATTTCTTCAGATTAACATCCCTACCTTAATCAGGGTTTATATCTATTCACAAGGAAATCGGGGCATAGAATTAGTTTCTTGTGGAACAGTCATACTCCAAAGCCACGTACAGACGTGTGTAACGTGTGGGCGTCACATGAACGCGCCGTGAATATGCCGGAACAGCCGGCTACTAGTTGCTGTTGCTTGGTTTATTGCTTTGTATTTAATGAAAAAGTGAAAATAAACAGTTTTTTTTGTCGTGCCCTTTTCTCTTTGATACGACGCTAGCAACCTTAAATCTTTTAGTTTTACATTCCTCTGCATCAATTTATAACCAGGTGTTATTATTCAAAAACAATTTTGGGTAGTAATTTGGGTGTTTCGGATTCCATACAGTCTCTTTACTTTTGTATATCTCGATAAATTCAAGCGATTTCTCCCCACTCCACATATTTGTCATTTTATCAAAGTCAATCGAAGTAAGAAAGAAAGTAAATTAAAATAGTAAGTAGAGTAAAGTAATCAGACCACCATTTGCCTATCAGCCGTGAATCACGCCTAGACACACTGCTAGCTCTTTAGTGTTTGGTCTGAAAACCAACAGATCAGAACGAGCCGTCTTGCGAGCATCACACTACACGCTCGCTTCGCTGTCTGTCCAAACGAACGACACTATATTGTTGCTTATATTACATGTTACACCCATCATACATGCACATGGCCTAATAACGCCAGTTGCATCACAGCACCAATACCACAATAATAACAACCACTTAGGTGAGTGTCTCATGTAAAGCTTACCCAGTCTGGTTTTGTCGATAGCAAAGAGGCAGGGTCTCGGGTACCGCCTGGGTGTATTAAGGGTGTCTTTTTATAAATGGTTTCCCACTCACCCTCTACGAAAATGGTGGTACATTTCTTCTAGATTCTACCGTCTTCATCTAATCCCATTAAATTAATTAAATGCCTAGAGCCTAAATGGGCAGTAAGACGCTATGAAAAAAATAAAAGTTTAAGATTTTAATATATTTGACCGAGTGTAGTGAGGTCCCGTTTCCACTTGACCATTTAGAATTTCGTCTGTCTGCCCTTCCGTATGTTTGTTTCGCGATACTATCGAATTTGTGGATCAATTTTAATAAAACTTGAGTGGGGTATTCTTTGAACTTAGGCACAAACGATCTATGAAGGGCTACATGGTTTTAAAATCTGGTATTCCGTTTTAAGATGGTGGCTGCTCAAAAGGTTTTTCGATATATACCTCATCTCAAGTGATTTTAATTTAAGATTATAAACAATTGATTGAGTAACTAGGGTGTTAAAAAATACATTTCAAGACTGGGAGGTATCCTGATTGCAAACACACCCAAAAAATGTTATAGCCACCTAAATATTCAATGTCCAAATTACATACAAGTAAAAGAGCAACTCGCGGGAATTCCTACGTGAGGCTGGCGACACGAGTGGAAGGGGCTACTGGCAGCACCCACTGGCACACCGGGGCTCTTCTACTGATCAAGCTTACCTTTGTCTAACCTAACATAACCTAAAATATTCGTGTCTGTAATTTAGTTAACTTAGGACACGAGACTGAAGTAACGCATGACAGCTAGGTCCCCCGTGGGCCGCGCCTATTATCAAATTAGTGGTGGGATGCCATAGCAACATGATGTGTCCGCAATCTGGACTCCTCACCATATACCTAACAATCTCATTTTCGCAATCAGGACTGTTTGGAATCAGGACACCTCAAGACTGCTGTCTTAAACTACATGAACAACTGTTATTCACTCTGAATAATAACGTACTATTGATTATATTATTAATTTGTTCTTTGTCGATCTTCATCAGAAAGGAAATATTAAAATTTCAAATCCAAAGCGAAATATTAAGATTGCAATAACAATAATAATAACATGGAAGGAGCTAAGTTCGCTCTTAAAACAGAACTACTAGTAAGACTGTATTAACGATAATAACATAGAGGGAGCGAGCGAGGTCTACTGTTCACAGAACTACTAGTAAGACTGTATTAACGATAATAACATGGAGAGAGTGAGGTCTATTTTTCACAGAACTACTAGTAAGACTGTAGTAACAATAAGAAAGAACATGGAGGAAGCGAGCTATACTGTTTACAAAACTAATAGTAAGACTGTAGTTACGATAATAACATGGAGCGAGGTCCACTGTTACCAGAACTACTAGTAAGACTGTAGTAACAATAAGAAAGAACATGGAGGAAGCGAGCTATACTGTTTACAAAACTACTAGTAAGACTGTAGTCACGATAATAACATGGAGCGAGGTCCACTGTTACCAGAACTACTAGTAAGACTGTAGTAACAATAAGAAAGAACATGGAGGAAGCGAGTTCTACTGTTTACAGTTATGTTTTCGTAACTTAATACCCCCCCCCCCTTTGGTTATGTAGTCTACAAATGATAAACTACATTATTAATTCAACAAACGAGGCTCTATGCGTGCTATTCAAATCAAGATAGTACGCACACGCGTAGTAAAACTCTTAACAAGTCGCATGCCACATTTCTAAACACGAGCTGGGGAAGTAATCATCGTGATGTACTCGCTGTGCACACGCATACCACGCTCCACAAGATTTGTTTTGTTTGTACACTGCGGCTAACTACCCGTCCGGGATATATACATATTTATATTAAAGTATTGAGTGTGGGTAAGGTAGAATATATAGAAAATGTACCCTCATTGACATTAAGGGAGAGTAATAAACTATTTGGTAAAACACATTATTATACCTAGCTGGGATTGCAAACCTCCGCCTTCATGTAACCGGCAAACCAGACAAAACAAGATTGATGCGTTCACCCGGTATGGGTTTAATATATCTTAGAGTTGTCAAAACATATTTCTTGGTGTATGAATGAACACTATACAAGAAAGTAGGTTTTGTTGATTTTTATTTTTCTGCACCACATTTTACTACCTGTTAGCGCCATCTGTATATTTACACATGAGGTAGAATTTAGAGGCAATGTACTCGAATTTGCATTAAGGAAGTGTGTCAAATAATTAAGGATTAAAAACTATGCTAAGAACATTCGATCGGGATTTAGCGACAAGGTGTTCTAGTATCTAATGCTACAGCTGGTAACGGTTTAAAATAAGAGGGAATAAATATTTCAGAACAGTATACAGGCAATACCTACCATGAGGATATACTCTGGACTCACTTTTATCACTCATAATGGAATTCGTTTCCACAAACGAGACTGGATGCAAACCCCGTTTTGAAAACTCTGTCTTGCGCATTCGTGTCAACTTAGCGACGTCCATTGAGAGAGACGTGAGAACAGTGCAGCCTGCGACTACTATGATGTGTGGGTTACATGTGAAGGTACAAGTGTGGTTGAGTCACTGAGCAGTCATTCAACTCACTGTTGCATCTCACTTTATTTACAAGATTGAGGGTAGTTTTAAAGTCATTCTTTCTTTGTCCAATAGCAATTAAGGCCGTCGTCTACTTTGACGGAAATATCCTTACACTGTGGAATTATAGGAATGAAAGTCATAAAGCTCAAAACCACTAAAACTCTTCTCAATCATCTTAGAATGTTTTTGTTGTAGCCCTATTAAGGTGGGGTGGCAGGGGACGCTTGAAAAAAGGCTAGTGTTTTTACAATTTTTATATCAACACAGTCTATGGTTAAAATAAATGAAATATTACTAGTTTAATTATCTTCACATGGTGATAACAATATTTTAAAATATATCTAAGGAGCATAGCGGCATTGGATGAGAAACTTATTAAATGAAGAGAAAAAGTTGTAATTAAATTCCAGGGCATCCTTGATAGATATTCAACAACACTGTTGGTGTCACCATGTGTAGAAAATTAAATATTGTTTGTAGTGAATCAGTATTTGAAATATTTTGGTAAAAAAAAAATGTTCCCATAAAACCCCAAAGACATTGCGTCCCATAAATCCCCGTCTTAAAACTTGAATATTTGTTTGAGGAAGGCTAACTTTTGGTTTAAACCATATTACGGCACTTACAAATATTATTTTGCAGTCAAAGTGATAACATTTTATTTTATGGTCGTTTTATAGCATTGATTATATCTTTCAAAAGTGAGTTTAAATTTCTAGCTGTATCAAACGCGTCTATGGCGAGGGTGATTTGTGACAGCTGTGGATCACATGACTTTTGACGTACGAATAAAAAATAAAAATAGATTTACTGACTTGTAGCTTTCAGATATTCTTTTCTCCAAGAGCGTGGAAAGCTCAATTTTCTAGCGTAGTTGGGGGTTCACTAGAACATTTTACTATATCTTTAGCCATTAGTTTACGTATATATATGGGCGGCTCAAATTCCAGAGGGGTTTGGACCTCCCGACCCCCTCCTTTCTAAATCCTTACGTTTTCCTACAGAGTTGTAATAATAAGCTAATTATTAGTAGCACTAAAGCGCGTATTAAAACCCGACGCATATCCTAGGCCTGTAACCAAGTAGACTAAATTCCAGGGCATCCTTGATAGATATTCAACAACACTGTTGGTGTCACCATGTGTAGAAAATTAAATATTGTTTGTAGTGAATCAGTATTTGAAATATTTTGGTAAAAAAAAAATGTTCCCATAAAACCCCAAAGACATTGCGTCCCATAAATCCCCGTCTTAAAACTTGAATATTTGTTTGAGGAAGGCTAACTTTTGGTTTAAACCATATTACGGCACTTACAAATATTATTTTGCAGTCAAAGTGATAACATTTTATTTTATGGTCGTTTTATAGCATTGATTATATCTTTCAAAAGTGAGTTTAAATTTCTAGCTGTATCAAACGCGTCTATGGCGAGGGTGATTTGTGACAGCTGTGGATCACATGACTTTTGACGTACGAATAAAAAATAAAAATAGATTTACTGACTTGTAGCTTTCAGATATTCTTTTCTCCAAGAGCGTGGAAAGCTCAATTTTCTAGCGTAGTTGGGGGTTCACTAGAACATTTTACTATATCTTTAGCCATTAGTTTACGTATATATATGGGCGGCTCAAATTCCAGAGGGGTTTGGACCTCCCGACCCCCTCCTTTCTAAATCCTTACGTTTTCCTACAGAGTTGTAATAATAAGCTAATTATTAGTAGCACTAAAGCGCGTATTAAAACCCGACGCATATCCTAGGCCTGTAACCAAGTAGACTGACTGTGATCATTGATCAACATTCCTCCCCTTATTGCTCTGCGACTGAACAAACAATAAATCCTCGGCGAACCAACCCTCCCCTTTTGGTCGGTATCAAACCACAGAGATCTAAATCCCTCCAGTTCGACCCAGTCTCCTCCCCTCTCCTATGTGGCCTTGAATCAGTCTGGCGGGGCATGCCGGAGCATTAAGCTCTTAAGGGTCCTCTGTTATGCTAAGTTGATCCCCGTCTCCCTTGTGAAAAGGGATTCTTGGATACCAGGGGGTGTCCATCCAATATGTCACTCGTCCCCTCCCACGGGTTAAGTAGATTACCTTAACGTCGCTGCTGGTAATGGTCGCCGTCAAGTGAGGGCCATTTGTGCTGATTGGAGTGAAATCGGATGAAAGTTGTTTGGATGAGGTGGGGGTTGATAGCGTTGCATCCGAAAGTTGAAGCTATCAAAGATTAGCAGTGACTTTGAGAGGCTCTTTGTTTTCTTTTTTGTAAAGGATTTCTTGTCTTCAGTGTTGTCAAGCACTTGGAAAACAGGGAATTTTGTAGTAAGGGAACAATGTAAACCCTGTAAATGTCTCACTACACTCAGTAAGTAATAGTTTTGAAATCGTTGACCGTAAAAATTGGTTAAAAAACAACTAAAAATACACAATCACGCCGTCCTCTTACGGAGTAAGCAAGTAATTGTGCATATAGCTAAACAAACCTGTACTTGATCCATCCTCACTAACTTTCTCCACACTTTCCTATCCTTGCACACTTCTTTCGCTTCAACATCACCAAGTTTTACATGCTCTATTATTCTTAAAACTCTTAGTATTTCTCTTTTCCACACATTTATTTACAACACTTAGCCACGTCTTACATGACCTACCCATTCCTTCACACTTCGTCACTCGATCCACACTCATCCGTCCATACAATGATTTTGGGGTTAACACACTTTTATATACTGCCATCTTTGCCTCTTTCGATACTACTCCATTCTTTGAAATAGTTCACATACATACATCCAACTAATCTCAGAAATGTATTCACCCTTCTGTCGATTTCACCATCTCTCCTTCCATTTTTTACAGAACAATCGACCCAGATACACAATCGTTCACTTATTCTAACAGTTTTACAATTATAAACCAAGCTGACACTCATTTCTTGATCCGTCCTTCTAAGAAAACTTCACCTTAGTTTTGGAGATATTTAATTCGAAGATCCATTCTGCCTATTGCGACATTCAATCGAATTAATGCATTCGGCAAGCTACTATCATTTGCCGTCAATAATATGGTACCATCTAGGCCTACATATAGTGGCACTCTTTATTCACATTGTCAATTTGCACACCAACCGTGTCCTCACAAGTATTCCTATTATTTTTTAACTTAGCTATAAGTGTGTTAGGACGTTTCGGAAGACCTTTCTTCCTATCTGAATCCTATTGAATATTCAAATAGGAAATGAATGGTAAAGTCTGTTCACTGTAAGAATTGTTTTCTTAAAGGCCCTACCAGAAATCTATAATATAGTAGGATATTGGTAGGAAAAAGGACCTTTCAGAGAGTAATTCCTACCGTGAATGGAGTATACGTTGCACCGCAAAAAATTTCTCACTCTTTGATTTAAATTATACTTATTAATGGTAAGATATGTGAAACAAAATCATTTACATTGTTATAGAAACACACGGGGGGAAATAACATCTCATTTCACCAAAGAGCACACATTAAATTAATGACAATGTTACAAAAACACATTATTTCTTCTGTGCATTTTAAACTCCATTTTAAAAACTATGTTTATTTATAGCGAGGAAAATAATGAGGTTTATAAACTATCCTTTTAAAATAAAAGTTTCTTATTTTTAATAGAATTACAACTTAACAGTGATAAATTATTTCGCATCTGAAATAGTTGTGGAAATATTACCAAAATTGGAAATTTACTCTTAGTAATTTTCATTTGGTAAATGAGATTTGCCCATTTTTTTAAATGTTAAACAGTGCCCAGATACGAGTTTTAATCAAAATCGTTAAAGCAGATTTTTTGAAGAAAAAAAAACTTTTTAAAAATATGTATGTTGGCTCCTAATTTTAGTGTTGGAGGGATGGTAACTAAAAAAAATCTAGGGAAGCTCATGAAAACCCTATAAACTAAGTTTTAGCCTGGCCGGTAAAGGGGTTTTGGCTCTAATCCCAGTAACAAACGAGATTGCACAACACACTTTTTGGTGTTAGAGGCGTCATGAAACGTTCACATCCCTCAAAATCTCGAATTACTTTTTTTTTTACAATCACGATACTTTCTCTATCCCAGAGGTCGCGAGAGGGTGAAAAGGCCATCCAAAACCCAGTTTATACCAAAATACTAACAGATTTTTTTTAAAGCTGGGTTTTCAGTAGATCTTTTTGCCTTTTATAAAGTATCTCAAGAAATTTAAGTATCTCAAGAAATTTATAAGGAATGCGTACACTATTGTAGAGCAACTATCATTGTTGAAATTCACTATACTTACCCATCTATAGCTGTCAAAATCAACACCCTTTGCCAAAAGTGAGACCTGCTTAACACATCACATGGCCTTGTTCAAAACTTACTGTCCTGTGATTTTTTTTTATCAATTAAAGTTGGTGACCTGGCGGTCTAGGGATAAGGTGGCAGACTTCTGTGTTGGGGGTCCAGGGTTCAATCCTCGGTCCCGGCACAGATTTATTTGATTGCCAAACCATTCTTTCACCTCTGAGAATATGTATATTAATCACAACTTGTGAATGTGTGGAATACCGGGCCTTCATCTCGTGGTTCGGATTCCACGTTAAACTGTAGGTCCTTCATTTCATCTCACAATCACCCTACCATTACACATTAGCGTAAGTGCGTATAACCCGAACGGGTAGTAAGACGCGGTGCTAATAATAATAATAAT
>CABFOW010005047.1:5805-47482 GCA_902141385.1 Timema californicum
AAAAAATTGAAATCCTAAATACTGACGCTATTTTATAGTGTGAAAAGCAAATAAAGAATATTCTAAAATTGCCTCTCGAAGCCCGAAAAATTGGTCTAGGTACTACACGCGCGCGAAGCCGGCTAATCCCCACCCCCCGCCCCTTTCCCCGAGGAAAATGATCGAATGCCACGATATGACAAAGGCGTTATCGTTCCGTTTCCAACTCCCATGACCCAGCGAACTTTTTACCGACCTCGGTGTCACTGCGAGAGTCCAAGGTCTTTATACTGGTGACGTAAACGCGAGGTTAGGTATGCTCCTCTCTGACACGAGAGGCCGAGGTTCAATTCCAACCGGGACGTATTGAGGAAATGTAAAGTTCAATTTTTATAGTAAGGGTTCTTATATGACGGCTATTGTAGAAAAGTTCCTATAACCTAATTTTGGTAGGTAGAACTTTCTGGAAGGACTAATTTCGTACAAGAACATTATTGTATAGTAAAATTTAATGTCGACCTCGGCGGTCTTTGGGTTAAGTGCTTGACTTACGACTCGTTCGTGAGTTTAAACCCAGTCGAGGTCAGCGGATTTTTCTTGAGCGATAAAAATCCGTGGCACAACTTCCTTCGGAGGGTAAGTAAAGCTGTCAGTCCCATGTCGATCGTGGCATGTAAAATAACCATGGAAGGTATGTTAAAATACCTTTCCCGGCAAAATTGGTAGGCCCTTTCACTCTCGCTCATAGAAATTCTCAAGTATTGATATAATCAGTTGGTTCAGAAAAGTGCATGTTAAATTCCTCAAAATAAATAAATAAAATTGTGTGGGTTTTTGACCAACAATGTTTCCAAGAAGAAAAAAGAAACATCAGTTTAATGACTACATAATATTTAAGATTAAATTGACTAATGCTTGATTAAAAATTGCGTCTCTGTCGGTGAACCTGTTTTCTAAAAATGCCAAAGCATCAATTCAAATTTACGAACGAGCTTCTGAAAAATAGTAGTGTTTTTGAAGTAATAAATGGAAAAAATAGAGACGGGGGCTAGTTGCTGAATCTATGAAGGAGGATTTAAATGTTGCATTATATTTTAAAACGTTGTAATGTGAAAGATTTGATAATTAAATCAGTGGCATTCCTGAATTTTTAATGAAAAGTTGGACATATGAAAAATACCCTTGGAAATTAACAATGTATTTTAAATTAAAACAAAACGCGTCTTACTACATGTCAGGTTATACACATATATTATAATTACTCCAATGTGGTAGGGATGAGAAAGGAAGCATTCTTATTTGTAATATGCCCGCATTTGCGTGGAAGGAGAGTGAGGAAAACCATCCGGGATTCAAACCCTAAACCATTCGGCTACTGATGTGGATGTTTAATTTTCCCAAAATGTCATGTGAATGTTGGTTTTAAGTGTTATTCAATTGACAGCGGTTGTTTAGCAGTTTCCTTTTAATTCCCTATTTCTATGAAACCATGATATTTAATTATCAATTTTAAAAAGTGTCCTCTTTTTGGCTCCCAAAGATATGGTAGCCCTGCCTACTATATAATAATCTCATTTTCCTATTAATTGTTTAGTTGAATAGTGTTTTGTGTATCAATTAGATTTAATTTAAAAATAAATTTTGAGGTAATCAGAAATATCTATCGACAAAGATTTCAGCGGGAAAAATAAAATAAATTTGTACTGTAAGTCTACAGAGGAAGGGGCGGGGAGGGGGGAACTAACGTACTTTCTTTCCTAGGGTTTATACTTTATGTTATAGACAACAAAAGAGATCTTAACAAAACAATCTTTGTTACAACTCGCTTGGTCTAAGAACTACAAGGGCGGTAAAAAATAAAAGTGGGCTTGGACCATTATTGTTCTGGAAATGTGACTTTGCCCTTCAAACAACTTCCAACAGGGAGAAATCAAAAGAAGGCATTCACAATATAATCCAAAACTCCAAAAGAAATTTTAAAGTTGAAACGCATTAACAAACACTTTCAGGTTTATTTGTTTTATATTCAAAGCATCATGATAAGACAATTTGTTTGAATGTGGGTTATCTACAAGACCTATATATATCTCGTCCTGGCTAAATACTTTAATCGAAAACAAAAAATTTGATTTTGTGATGCATACTTTAAATATTTCTGAAAGTTATTCCCGCCACTCGTTAACAGGAAATGTTTTATGGATGCGCGGCGTTTCCTACGAAATACCCATGTGACTTTCAAGCATGTTGTTCATAATGGCCGCGCGTTTAAGACATGTCAAAAACTGCACGTGGGTTCGTATGAACAAAAATAACGGCATATTAACATTAATATAAACAGTGTCAAGTCATTGGACATATATAACCTGTTAATGCACGTTTATTATCACAACATGAATAAGATAGGCGCTAATTTAGGTAAAATATGTTTATCTTACCTTTGAACTTCATGCTGACGCCGGGTTGAAAAATGCCGGGGAAGTTGTTTACACCAATGAACCTAACAAAAGATTGACAGCTATTCAAGTTATGAATTGTCGTAGAAAATAAATTATAAACACTAAATAATTTAACAGTTACCATATAAATAAACGATTCGTTATAAATTAAAACCTTATGAAACGTGATGAAATAAAAACTATATTGTTTTTGGGGTATCAAGTTTAATTTCATAGAAGCTTCCTCAATTTTTAACATACCCACTGACCCACATTTGAAATTAAAAGAGTTTTACTTACTCAATTTCTCCTATGCACTATCAAAATCGCCAGTGTTATACAGTTATTAAGCATAACAACTTATTCGATGACAATTGCACAAATTTCTGCACACTAACGGCTACTGAAAATGACATTGACAGGTTCACTATTCGAGATTTTGAAGCTATCAACAATACTGCTGGCGCTATCTGTTATGATTTATAGAACTACTTCCACAGAGCTTTCTGGCGGGAATCTCATTTAGGTCAATTTTTTTGTACCGACCGCCATTACAATGCTATTAAGCTATAACTAAAAGTAATCTTAGTTTCCATGAAATTTAAATAGCATAACCACACATAATTTCTAGACAATAAATGACATTAAGACCCAATAAAGTATTTTTAAATGTATTTTATTTGTTGACACACTTCCAGCTGCTACACAATGTAGACATATAATGATGAATTTCAATAATTATTGTTAAACAATAAATACAAATGAAAATTACTTAAAGACAGGCTTTGAATGTCTACCGAAATAACAAATATAACAATTCGAGTTCAAAAGTTGTTCAATAAAATTGAAATAAACGATTTTATTTTCATCTAGGCTTTTCAAACTAAGATTTAAAATTAATATCACAAGAAAATGTATTTTTATTGCAATTAATAGGGTTTGTATCGAGTTTGTAATGGGAAATCCAACATTTGAATAATAGGCCTATGATTAAAAATTACCAAAACACTAACAATGGGAGATGTGCCAAACAAAAAATTAACTAATGAACAAGTAGACAATATAGACATGTATAGTATGATTTTGGTAAGAACAATAGAAGTTAGTTACTAAAGTTACCAAAATAGTTTTAATAGATTCATACGGCAGTCCATGTGATCTCCCGCGTGTTACTTTTGATAGATATTACCAATATCTATAAAATAACACTAATGATATGGTAGAATTTTATCAATGTTGACCACAATAAAATATGATTGAATTTTTTCTACTGTTCTTCCAACGAAAATCAGTGTATAGCATGGATTGAAAGTGTTTTACAAACCTGCAGGAGTGAATGCAGTGTTTCAAAAGGTACATGGCATACTATTGAGTTTTATTAATCAACTTTTATAAGTAAATTATATGTATATAAAAATTGTAAAATGTGAAAGAAGCCCAACCCTAGACACAACTACTCAGTGGTAAAGAGAATTTGCATATTAATCCAGAAGTCCAAGATTCAATTCCCATGTCCAGGTGTTATTTTTCAATTTAAAAGATATGTTATTTGGATGTCTGTATAATTGTGTTTAACAGCTATAATAGCCTAGTTTGGCTAAGTAAATAATCCATAATTGTAAGCCTAATCAGGGCCGGATTTATAGCTGTGTGGGTCTTGATGCTATAAAAAAAATTGGTGGGCCTAACATTAAGCAAATATTTTTCTTTTCATTGTTTCAACATTTTATTTAAGTAAAATAAACTGTTTAATGTTAAAGATATTATTTAAATAAGTCATTATTGTCATCACAATAAATTAGATTTGTTGGAATCAAACAATTTATAATATATTTCATTTGTTTTAAAATTATATTTAAAAGTACAGAACATAATGACAACACTTTTTTTATTGCAACAATTTATAGAAGCCTTGGGGTGTTTGCCCCTGCTGTACCCCCGAACTTAAATCCTAGCTTAAGTTAAGTAAAACAAACTAATGCAGATGTTGACATGGCTTAATGGACTTTCAAAATATTTTCTTTCCTCACATCACCCTTTGTTTAGCTAATTTTTTGTCCCAGCATCTCGTCCCATTACCCGTTTGGGTTACACACATTTGTATTAATTACGATAGTATGGGTTAGGGATGAGGAAGTATATACCCTTATTTTAATGGAGTAGTGGAAAACCATTTAATAAAAACAATCCTAAATACATCCTAATAGGATTCTAATCCTGATCTCCCCATCATCAGTGGTACAGTATATTACAAGAGTGATGGCTTGGACCACTCATCCATCAAAACGAGTAAATAATACTTTGTTAAAATTTGATATTTTTTTCCTCTTTAAGATTATATGATGTTGACCTCAGTAGCCTTGGGGTAAAGTGGTTATCCCAGCATATATTGTTTGTGGGTTCAAACCCAGCCGAGATGGATATTTTTAAGAGATAAAAATATATGGTACACCTTCCTTCAGAGTGGAAGTAAAGCTGTCGGTCCCATGTCAATTCTGGCATGTATTGGTAGGACCTTTTGCTCTCGCTCATAGACATTCTCATGTGGTAATATAATCAGTTGGTTCAGAAAGTGCACATTAAATACCTCAAAAAAATTCACTTCCTAGCTTAATATAGTGTATATTTTTGTTTAATATCCAACCTTGTGTTTGTTTATTTGAAATCTGTGTATCTTTTAATTCATTAACCTAATCATAATGTTATGTCAATATCCAGCCAAATATATTTGATGTGTATAGTTTCTATTAACTAGCTATGAAGTTCAAGGAAATATTCTCAATAAATAAATCCATTCAAAAGTTCATCTTTTTCATCATAATCATCATCAACTGTTTAGGCAGTGAAAGTAATTTATAAATTCATCTTTACTTATAACTCAATTCAGTAGCCACATCTTCTAAAAGGTGTTACTTTGAAATAAACTAGACCACTGATGACGAGTAGATCAGGGATAAACCCGTCAGGTGTATTGAGGGTGGTTTTTAATAAATGGTTTTCCACATTTACTCTCTAAGCAAAAGCAGGCATACTTCCTCTAAATTCAACCTTGCTCATCCGTAGCACATCAGCGTAATTAATACAGATGAGTACAAACCAAACAGGTAGTAAGACATGTGATTAAAAAAAAACACAAACTCTACTTTGGCATAATTTTTTGGGGGGAGTTGGTTTTGTGCAGTGATCAGATACTAAAATAAACTGTCTTTAAGGAACCTAAGTAGACTATATTTTTTTCTTACACCAATTATGAGAGATAATTTTTCAATTTTGTAAGATTATCAACATTATCAGTGTTTAAAGAAAAAATACTATGTAGCTTTCAGGTTCTTAATGTCATAAAGCAAGCTAGTATTTAAGGTGGGGATGTAGAGAACGCAAGAAAATGTGTTTTTTCAGTTTTTATAACAAAACGATATTTTTGCCCAAAATAATTAAAATATTGCTTCAGATGGCGATATCAACAGTTGTATATGTCATAGCAGATTTCAGTGGGCAGGACATGCAGCAAGAATGGAAGAATCTAGAACCGTGTTCAAGGTATTGACTGGCAAACCCAATGGGAAGAGACCATTGGGAAGACCTAGACGCGGATGGTAGCATAACATTAGCTTTATCTGGTAGGGATAGGGTGTAGTGAGGTGTACTGGATATAACTAGCTCAAGACAGGGATATGTGGTGTATTTTTGTAAGTGCAGCAATGAACTTTCAACTTATTTATGCCTGGGATTAAGTATTTTTTTATTCTAATGCAAAAACTAATATACAAAAATGTTTAATTATCAGGACATTATATTGTTTGATTAAAGAGCCCTTTTATTAATAGATCTGTAAGTGAATGTAACTTGTCAATGTACTTATTGAAGCTTAAGAAGACACAAAAAATCTGAGAAGGGATAGAAAAATAGAAATATTGTTTAATCATTTTCTATGGTTTTCGATAGAGCAAGGAGTCTAAATAATCCAAACTGGGGTAAATAATCGCTTAGGTTAAATGACAAACAGTTGTGACATAATTAATGTTTTAATTGTGTAGCCTAAGTCTAATTAAGATTGATGTACACATAGAAGTTTACTAGATACAATTTAATTTTCATTTTCAATAGTTATAAGAGATATTTACAATACAAAACAGAAAATATACATTTAATTGTCTAGATAAACAGTTATATATAGCCTACTAATTGGTTAGACATTAAGCATTTATTAAACCAAATTAATTAATATTGTTTAACTTGTTTCTAGATGCGGCATATTTAATAAGTATCCAACATCGGAGTTTTTGCATATCTGTCTTCCTTGCTTCTTTCTCCTGCTTTATACTGCCGATCACGCTCTGCCTGCATCGCATAGGTGCGCTGAAGCTGCAGAACATAAAGTGTAAATATTACTCATCAAAGAATAAGCCCTTATCTTTTGATCCACCTGCATTAGTAGGTAGGATACATGGACTAGACATAAATCATGTCAAGTTTGGGAGGTCAGCGGTTGAATCCTGAACAGGTGTATGGGGACACTTTTCCTAATTGGTTGGACCCTGACCAGACTCAAAATGTTGCTACTAGTCTCACCTCTCAAGATGTTGCTACTGGTACCAACTCTCAAGATGTTGCTACTAGTACCAACTCTCAAGATGTTGCTACTAGTACCAACTCTCAAAATGTTGCTACTGGTCCCACCTCTCTAAATGTTGCTACTAGTCTAAACTTTCAAGATGTTGTTACTGGTCCCACCTCTTAAAATGTTGCTACTAGTCCCAACTTTCAAGATGTTGCTACTAGTCCCAACTTTCAAGATGTTGCTACTAGTCCCAACTCTCAAAATGTTGCTACTTGTCCCACCTCTCAAAATGTTGCTACTGGCCCATCTCTTAAAATGTTGCTACTGGCCCACCTCTTAAAATGTTGCTACTAGTCCCAACTTTCAAGATGTTGCTACTAGTCCCACATCTCAAAATGTTGCTATTGGTCCCACCTCGCAAGATGTTGCTACTAGTCCCACCTCTCAAAATGTTGCTACTAGTCCCAACTTTCAAGATGTTGCTACTGGTCCCACCTCTCAAGATATTTTTAATAGTCCAACCCCTCGAAAAATAAATGAAGAGATATGACTGGCCTCACAATACATGGTAATGTACCTGCTTCTTGTGGGTGCAGCATTCATGGAAGTCTTCAAGGATATCATTGCATAAAGTCTTCCCTCTCTCTATACCATAGGCCTCAAAGCAATTCAGCATACGGAGCTCCAACGGCGTACATTTCCCTTTTCGATGCACTAGCACAGTTGATGTAATATCCGTAAAGGGAGTACGTAAAATTGGGTTGATGGACATTTCAAAAAAGAACAAAAAACCTGAAACACATGTCCCACAATAATTTGATAAAAGAAATAAAAAAATTGTAACTTCAAAACAAGTAATGCTGGCCCCTTTAGGTGGCTGAGTAGTTACAGAAAGGTTAAGTGTGAGTCTATGAGATCCTTATTTAGTTACAAATTGTATTATTATTATTATTATTATTATTATTATTATTATTATTATTATGTATTCTGTCTTACAACATGTCAATTCCTTTTGTCAGCTAACTTAGACCGCCAATTTGCCTCCTACAGTTCTCAGAATTGTCTTTTTTCCTTCAAGTCATCCAATATTTGAATCTTACTTCCTAAGCTCCTCTTTCCCACAACTTTTCCTTCTATGACGTCGTGCAGGTGACAGTTCCTTCTAAGGATGTGTTCAATCCCATTCGTTATGCACCATAGAATCACATCCAAAATGGTTCTCTTATCACCCACTCTTCTTATTACTTCATTTGTCACCTTGCCTGTCCACCTTATCTTATAACGTCTTCTACAGCACTACATTTCAAAGCTATCCAAGTATTTCTATGAACAGTATTAATTCACTTGTCATAATTATCCTGCATACAATACTGGACAATGCAATAATTTGAGTGTTTAGTTAATATCCACAGTATATAGGTTTATAAAAGGTGGACTACCATTGCCTTAGATAACATAGTTTCATTACCGGGAATTAAATTTCCTTATAAGGCCAACTCAGATACAAATCCTAGCTTATTAGTTGGGTGTTTCCTGGGGTTTTTTTTCACCATATCTCACAACTTGTTCGGGTTTCATGCATATGTACTAATTATGCTAATGTATTAAGGATAAAGAAGGATGAACTTATAGGAGATGTACCCACACTTGTGTGGACAGAGTGAAAAACCATTTAGGGGGGGATAAAACCTCAGTAAACCCAACTGGGATTCGAACACCAATATCCCTATCATCAACAGTCCTGTCTACTGTGAGTGTGATATCTTAAACTCAAGGTGGGCAATCTTGTCACCAATCGCCACAAGTGGCGAATTGGCCATGAAAGTGTGATGAATTAGTGTTTGCCAACTCTCACAGTAAAATAAAACTTTTCCTTACATCTTGTGCTTGTTTTAATTTGATATTTTCCGGCATATTATTAAGATGACATCCAATAATCCCACCTCTTCCCTAATCCCTTTCCCAGCACTTTGTTTCATCTCTGTAGTCGAACAAAAGTGTGGTCAAATTTCACATTAAATTGTCTTCACTTTCAATCTGAACAATTTGCATCATTCGTGTCTGAAGCAGTTGTAACTTATTGGTAAAACATGTACAAACAGTGTGTGTTGTTTTAAATTTTTGATTGAACAACCTAAATTCTCACTTTTTACATGTTGTGGCAAATTTTCACTTCTCATTTGTCACATCTGTGGCTAAATTGAAAAATATGTTGCCCACTTCTGTCTAAGACCATTCAACCCCCAAAGAGTGAGTGTGAGTGTGAGTGTGAGTGTGAGTGTATGTTACAGGTAGACTACAATATTGTAATAATTTAAGATGTTATAGCCGTAGGGCTCAAATTGGTCATCACACAGTCTAGAGTTCTAGTAACTATCATGTAGAGTTTAAAATTTTAGCTTGGTCTGTTGAGGGTAATTTTTCCTAAATGTTTTCCCACTTTTTCTCTAAAATCTACATTTATCATCCCTACATTATTAGGTAGCAGGGCTGTGGAGTCAGTCATGGAGTTGGGAGCCATTTTAAATAAACTCAGAATTAGTAAAAGTGTTTTGACTCTGTCTTCAAACTAAAAACTTACGAGCTTTTGTCATAAAAATATTATAAATACATCAATTCAATATTATACTTTTAAAATTTGTTAGGACCGATATTTGTAATTTGGATTGACAATCTTATTCAATATACATTCATTTGTTTCCTAATTAATATTAGAGGAGTTGGAAAAGGCTTGGCATGCAGACTTCATAACCCTGTTGGGTAGGTAGTGTAACACGCAGATAGCTTAGACAGGTAGTAAGAGGTAGTGTCAAAGTACATTTACCAATGTTCAACTTTCTAATTGAGTTAAGATAACAGGATGGTGTTATTTTTGTGAACTCCACCAAAATATGCCTTGCAAACCTTAAATACATTTTTCTTAAATATGTATCACCCAGATGGGTGGTGAGATGCAGAACAAAAAAAAATAGTTTCCCCACAGTTATTCTATGGAATTAGGAACTCAAGCATTCATTGCCGCACCTAAGACATCAGGTGTCATTTTTCAATTTAAAGAATATAAAGCGTATGAATTAGTAATAATAAAGTGACTGCAGTAAAATGTTCCAATACAGATGACTTCATGGGAAGCTTCTTTGACATTGTGAATGCATATATATAAATACATTGGTGAATAAAAATTATAAATAATGGTCCTAGAGAATAAATATTTTATACACTTTTGTTTTCATTTATTTGAGGTATGTAACATGCACTCCCTAAACCGACTGATTATATCAGCACACGAGAATATTTATGAGTGAGAGCAAAAGGGCCTACTAATTATGCCGAGTAAGGTATTCTCACATATTTTTGAGGGTTAATTTACTGCCCAATCGATATAAGACCGACGGTTTTTATCGCTCAAAAAAAATCTGTTGACTTAGGCCAAAGATTTGAATAATCTGAGGTACAAAACAGAAAAGATGAACATTTAAAGAAGTCCAAAATTAATCAAGGTGAGTAATATCTTGCCACTGGGTGGTTGAATTTTCATCAACAGGCCCCAGATTTTGATGACATGTCATCTTTCTTTTTTGTTCATCACATACAATGCTATGTTCATGCTCATCTGTTTGTAAGAAATGATTATTTAATAGGACATTTTTTGGTCATTTTGAAATTAAGAGTAATATTTTTTGATTTGCTTCCTTTTAGTCATTTTAAGGTATTTTTCTGGCATGTGTTTGAGCTATTTTATGGCATTCATGTTGAATAAGTATATTTTCAAATACTATCAATATTTTTAAAATGCATACATTTTTCCCGACAGTTGTCTGATTGAGAAGATAATGTAAGCAATGAACTTTATATTCTCTTTGCTTGTTTGGTTGTGAAATACAAATTCCTGGTTAGACTCAACTAAGTTTGAGAGGGTTCCATTGAGAGGGGGTAGCTATTACTTCTAAAGCAGGCATTTTGTAAATAAATATTATATGCTATAGAAGAATGCAAAAGTTTAGTTGTTAAAGGCGTTTCATTGCCAGGTTATTTTTTTAGATTACATTTGTGAAGCACATGTTTGATTTACTGTAGGTAGTCATGTGCATTTGTTACGACTCTTTGTTAATAATTTTAGATCATTTTTTGACAATTTAAATCCGTGCCCTGTTTATTACCAATAGCAGATATCCTTAAAACCTTTAGTGGTGGTAGTGTGGTACAAAGTGTAAGACTCGCAGAGATTAGATTGGTCACCATTTACGAGAGCTCAGGGTTTGAATCTTGGAGAGGACAGAGGATGATTTTCCCATCCTCACTCCATATTAATGTGTGTCCCTTTTCTCATATTCAAATGTTGTGCTTAATATGGGATCGTAAAATTTATTAAGCTTAAGCTGGCAGAATTTTTTATGGCTGTATCCAAAAAGTCTACTTTATGTGCAGTCGACCCATGACGTTCACTTGATAGTTGCATTAGCAATCACGTGATCAAGTGCAGTCCGTCTGAATAATTACAGTGTGCCAATGCACCCCTCACACGCCCTTGAGTCCAAGAGCGATAGCAAGTTACCCTTGATACGCCGTCAATGCGGTGTTTGATAGGCAATTGTTTAAATTTTCGTCTGCTAGAGAGAGCTCATAGAGTAATGTGATCTTTGATAATGTACATTAAATATACTGGTTGCTTTGGAGTGTTGTATTGTATTGTGTTAAATAATTTGGCTAATATGTCATGTGCACTGAAAATAAGTCACAAATCTAAGTGGCCTGCGCTAATTCGGGCTGATAGATGGTGTTTAAAATAGTTTCTAAGTCATTGGTAGGAAGCAGCCCTACGGATTCAAGGGTGTGAAAAGGATATTTTGCCATTCGAATAGTCTGTTCCAGTCTTCGATCTCAAGTGCATGTTAAGTGTAGTCAACAAGTCTGCATCAAGTCAAGAGTACTTGACTATTCGGATAGAGCCTATATAAGTAGGTATTGAACCAGTGGGTGATAAACTAGCATAGTATAAATGTGCCACTTTCAAAACTAGGGAATGAAGAGCAAATGATTTTAATAATACATTTCAGTAAAGTAAATAAAAACACAAATTTTTACCTTTTATCTACCGTAACTTAACCCTACCTATTGTCTGTGTCTTTCAGACCAAATATACTTTTAGAGCAATAAATTATTTTTTTAATATTCAGGAATACTTATATTAATCAACAAAATATAGTCATGCAATAGCAGGACAAATAAAAATTATATCATACCGATATATAATTACTTTTCCTTCCAAAACTGTTACCAATGTCGCCAAATATCTAGATAAAAGCTAAGCGTAGGGAAAATAGGTCATGAAACGTTATTGTTATGGATTAAAATAGTTTTAAAAATATTTATTGTAATGATAGACATTTTATATTGTTTTAAAAATTGTTTTTGTAGTGATAGATATTTAAAAAGTTTTAAAATAACATTACAAATATTCACAATTCATGGAGTAATTTAGTGTTTTAATAATTAGAATTCATGTTGTAGTGTTACACAGCATGTACAGGTTCAAACAAAACCATGTCGGAATCCGTCTATTCCTCCTCCTCCTTTAGTTAAATATACTTATTTGACATGTCCACGTGTGTACGATCAATTTAAATCATTCATAAATATGGATAATGAACAAACAGGTGAAATCGTTCTTGAATCTAAAACCAAAAATAATAAGAGACAGATTCAAGATGATAACGCGGTGGAAGTTGACAGAGGTATAGAAGGTAAGAAACGTCCGGAAGCTACTGTACCCAAAAGGGGTAAACAATCTTTGGATAAGATTGAAATAAGAAAAGTTCCGGTTCCTTCCCATAGATATACGCCATTGAAAGAAAACTGGATGAAGATATTCTCTCCTGTCGTTGAACATCTTCATCTACAAATTCGTTTTAACCTAAAAACACGAAATGTCGAGATCCGATCTTGTTCTGAAACTCAAGACATTAGTAACCTACAAAAGGCAGCAGATTTTGTCAAAGCGTTTATTTATGGTTTCGACGTGGAGGACGCTTTAGCTCTACTTCGTCTGGATGATCTTTTTGTGGAAACGTTTGAAGTGAAAGATGTTAAACAACTGAAAGGTGACCATCTTTCACGTGCAATAGGAAGATTAGCAGGCAAGGGTGGCAGGACAAAATTCACCATTGAAAATGTTACAAAGACTCGAATTGTGTTGGCCGATTCCAAAATCCATATTTTAGGATCATTTCAAAACATTCAGATTGCTAAACGAGCCATTTGCAATCTAATTCTTGGGAGTCCACCATCAAAAGTGTATGGACAGTTGCATAATGTTGCAAGTAGAATATCAGAACGATTTTAAAATTATACTTGTACAACAACCAACTACAGCTTATTGTTAGTGACACAAAATATATTCATTTTGTTTTGATTTAAACTTGGAAAAAAAATATACATATTAATCTGTTGCTAGATTTTTTTTACCTACCATTGTTGAGTACAGTAGACTATCAATTATTCGAAAACAATTGACCCAGATTAAAAAACCTTAAACAAACCAAGCGATGCTCTTAGCCTTAAAAGTAAAACTGAATGAAAACGCCTGAATAACATTGAATCATTTTTTTACAAGCAGATGTCATCACTTCCTTACGATGACATGTTTGCAATTTCGCAAGTTTTATTTTATGTTATTATGTTCACTCAAATGCAAAATTATATGTATATTAAATTTTTCACCCACACGTTCAGTTTTACTAGCCTGTTTATCACCATCTTAATGATTGTGTAATTGAAAGTTTACTAAATAACTTAAAAATTACCACCCTGGTTAATGCAACTCCTGATACTCTATATGTAGGTCCTATACTGTACCTTTATTTTCTGACAACTGGACATTTGAAGAACTTTTTAGTGCCAAAAGTGACATCTGCAGATCATATGACTTTGTGTATGAATATGTAAAAGTAGATTAACTTTTTCTAGCTGTCCGATATGTCCAGTCATAAGAAAATTGGGGTATTCGGATGTTTCTCCATGTAGGCATACCGTGGCAATTGCCAAAGGGAAAATAACTTAAGGGTGCAAATAGAACCTATTCTGGATGCAAATATATTTGTTGGAAAAGGAATCTGAAAAATAGGTTCTATCTCAGCTAAAAACATAAATGAGCTATAGAATTAGCATACATAAACTAGAATGTTAACGGTATGAAATCTATGATGGTAAATAATGGTTATTATAATAGGCATTAGGGTCAGTTGAAAGATGATAAAGATATCTTATTAAATTGACCCGGCCACAGGCTGGAAACAGGTGATAATGATGAGGTTATTTGATAGAGTATAAACATCACAACTTGCTAGTCAATTCAGTAAACATTTATTGTGAATATGTCTAGTTTGAGAAAATGTCAATCCAATACACTTGTTCACATTTATAACCTAAGCATTATCTCTACAAAACAATAACCAAACAAGGTTTCAAAAACTAATCTAAAACTTTGATATCATTCTTATCCATAAACTCATTCTTGAAATAGAAAAAACTTTTCAAATGACACTTTTTTTGCTACTTAGGGTATTTAATTTTAATTTTCTGATCTGACTGATAAAATCAATACACAACTTACAAACTAACTCATTTCTAGAACAGACAACACCCAGTCTACAGGTTTTTGTTAATGCATCACAGCGGAAGTAGAGGTCCCAATTTCAAAAGTTAAAAAGAAAATATTAAAAATATGGCTATGCAGGGATAAATAATATAGTACCTACCAAGCGATGCACACACATTAATACTTATTGAACTTGAATCAATTCCTGAACTCTACTAACACACCAGATTTAATTTCTATACAATACCAAAATAATATATTCCGTAAAAGTGCCAACAAGACTGGATCGAACCAATTTCATTTTAACTGTGAGAAATGTTTGCAAACACAGCTATAATACATTCACGACAGGAGTTTACCTCTGAAAGGTTATATCTTAAAACTCGTCGGGACTAAGGGAAGGGTGATCGTACTGAGAACAGTAACATCATTTTCATTGACCAGCCCAAGTTTTAGGTTGATGCATTAAGATTTTTCCAAGTGGTCATATATGCTGCCTTTGTCTTTAGCTGAAACTAAAAGCTCCTATAGAAGAAACTATTAAGTGGGCTGAGCATGAACAAATCCTATGGAAAAACAGTTTCTCTCAAGTACTAAAATAAATCTTGTCCTCAAACTTGAACCCAGTACAAACCTAAAGTATCCTACTCTTGGAGGACCTGGGCATACATAGACATGTTAGACATTTTAATGATGAAAGCATTGGTTGCTAACTTCCAAGGTTTTCATTTTGTCTCCAGGTATAGTGTATGAACATAAATTTGAATACAAACGTAATGCTCTTAAGTTATAGTGTTTTTTTCCTTACACTGGTATTTCATAAAACATTAAATCTTATATTTTTTTAGTATTACTGTAGGTTCATGTGTCGATGTATACAAAAGGCCTTTACTTTTCCTACAAGCAGCATGCAGGTTTAGTCTTTTTTAATACGTTTAATTCTAAAAAGAAATAACTAAACTAATTAAAATTACCTTTTATATCGCATATATTTTGTCAAAGATCAAAATTAGGTGGGTGAATGTGCTATTTTCATGGAGGACATTTATTTATTTTTGTATACTCCCAGAAGGATTTTACCTGCGTAACTAGTAGATAGATATAATATCCGTGGTGGAATTAAGGTGAAACCATCTGGTCCGGTTTTGCTCATGACGTCAGCTTAGGGACTCGTTTACTGCGAGCATTAGTGCTGTGACTCGTTCTCAAGTAAACTTTAGGTTTCACCCTATGCCTCAAATAAATCACTACATAATAATGCAGAACTGTGTAGAGAGATTTTAGAATATTTGTAGCAAGAATAATATGAGTATGAGATACTGAAATTACATACATTATTATACAAAGTGAACGAACTTGTTAATTTCATCAAACAAGGAAAATAAAAACAATGGATTAATATTTTAATATTCAAAATATTATGATACACACATATTAAATAACATTTGTTTCAATAACTTCATCAATATTAGATTAAATTAAATTATGAATTTCAAACAAAATCCTTGACTTGAACGAATAAAAAAACAAGAAAAACTTATATTATTTACAACAGAAAAAAACCACAAAATATAATATGTAACCAAGAAAAGCATATTTATTTAATATTTTAAGCCACTATTAAGTAAACAGATAGTGCTTTGTCATTATAAACACCTATTTTATAGTTCCAATCTTAAGGCCACATCTATTTAGAGTTTTTTTTAAATATCTGATTGGAGATTACTGTTTTTCCTTTCTCATATAAATATATGCAATCGTGAATATTTTCAACCTTGATATTTTGATAAATCTTTTAGTTTAAAATGCCCCAAACCCAAAAAATGTGAAGTTTACAATTATATATATATCCATGGGTCCTGATCCTAAAATATTTAATAAATTTTATTCAAACTTTAAATATATATTTAATGTGGCTATACCTAAGGATTCTGATACAGACGCAAGTTCTTAAAATAAGAGTAATTAACTGAAAATGTATTTGTTTGAATTAAAAAAATAAATCAAGTCACTTTAAAGATTTTGTTAAAAATAGATATCTGATGAGTGTTTACCTGACAGTAAACAATGAATAAATATCTGATTGGAGATTACTGTTTTTCCTTTCTCATATAAATATATGCAACCGTGAAAATTTTCAACCTTGATATTTTGATGAATCTTTTAGTTTAAAATGTCTCAAACCCAAAAAATATGAAGTTTAAAATTATGTATATCCATGGGTCCTGATCCTAAAATATTTAATAAATTTTATTCAAACTTTAAATGTATATTTAATATGGCTATACCTAAGGATTCTGATACAGACGCAAGTTCTTAAAATAGATTTTGTTAAAATTAGATATCTGATGAGTGTTTACCTGACAGTAAAAATGAATACTTATTTTTCGGGTAAAAATTTATTTATGCGTAGGCCTACTTTACTTTTACTAAAGAGTAATGACTAATTTCTTCCAAATGAATTTATCTTTCTGCATTTTTGTGGAGATTATATAGTAAAATACGACACTGCAAAGACTTCTGGAAATCTTCTTCAGCAAAATGATCAGAACAGATTGTGGATGGATGGACATGTTATAATAAGCTTAGAAGAAATAGTCTAATTTAATGAATAAATAATTTTGTAAATATAAAAATTAAAAATAAATGTGAAGAAAAAATGATTAAATTATCCTAAATATTTTAACAAGACTTAAAAATATTAAATTATAAATTTTACATTCTTATTTTTACTACACGTCTATCTGGGCTATACGCAAAATAATATGGATACGAGATATGTAAGATTTAGAAGAAATTTACTCTCATTTAAATATGAAGGAAGGAGGAAACCATTTAGGAAAACCCACCTTTATCGCACTCGGCTAAGAATCAAATTCCGACCTCCCTGTCATTAGCAAACAAAAGTAGATTAGCTTGCTATTTGGGCTAAGTCAACATGATCACCTATGCGTGTCAAACTTACTTATTATATCGCTGTCAGTGGTTTCCAAATTAAAATTGCCAGAAGGTCATACATAGTTGAATACCCGAGTCTAGTGGCACCATAGACCGCAACATATCAGTTAATTTTTGTCAATCGATGTTAAAATGAGTAATGGCATTTAAATGTGTATTCATTAATAAGTGATAATTTAAACATGTTTAATTACATACTAATCGAATTTTCTGACAAAAATATACTCTTTGCCAAGTCAATAGAATACAGCAAATGTACGGAAGAAATTATTTGAAGCCTTCGTGTATTTATTCCCACGATAGTCAAAACATTCAGTTTATCGGATAAAAACACAACATTTTACCACAGTAGATTACTTTCATAAGAAGCTTCGTGGGCCACCAATTGAGAACCCCCGATCTAAAGCAATAACTTAATATTGTTGAATATTGCATGCAGGGAAACCATGTAATGCTTGCTCTTTATAAGTGTAGTTGTAAAAGACTTAATATTTATCGCATTGTTGGAAATATGAATTATTATATTGCATGGCTAAGATTTTGAAATACTGACAATTAATGACAAATTGTAAAAATGGCAGAAAAAACAGTAAAAATTAATATTATACTCGAACGTGTACAAAGCCAACCGTCTTATCTAGTTTGGTTTGTCGGTGCCGGGGAAATCGGGGCTCAAATACCAACTGGGCTTACTTACGTTGTTGTTCCTAAATGGTTTTCCATCCTCCCTCCACGCAAATTGCTACCTTATTAGTATAAATATGCGGACTGCCTGAACAGGTAAAAAGATGAAGCTCACATTATTATTGTTTATAAATACAGATTTATTAATTCTAATAAAATAGTGGGACCTTACGTAAAAATACTAACAAAACTAATTATTTTGTATACCCACTTCAGTTGTAGAGTCCCAGAAATGGGAGAGAGCCCCTTTCCTAAATGGTTTTCCACTCTCCCACCACGCAAATACGGGTACACTTCCTATAAATTAAACCATATTCACCACTAGCAATATTTGCGTAGTTAAATATTAATATATTTCAAAAGGTTAAACATACATGGTGAAATATACTCCAATCACGGTAGGAATTACTCCCTGAAAGGTCTTTTTTCCTACCAATATCTTACTATACAATAGATTTCTGGTAGGGAAAAAGGCCTTTCAGAAAACAATTCCTACGGTGAACGAACTTTAAATACATTTATTTAAAAATATCTTCCACGTGGTTTTGATTTGATTAACCTCATAGTGCAGCTTATTATAACTAATGAATTATACATAGTATTTTAATGAATGTTTGTACAATTTATCTATAAAGCATCAAACATTGCAATATTAGATTTGTTAGTAATAGTCAGAGAAAATTACTTATAAGTTTTCAGATTAAATTTGTCTTCTCTCTTACATGCTACTATCCACTTTTTTTAATTAAGTTAATTCTTCGGAAAACTAAAATATTTAATATTTTTGCCAATCTTGGCATGATTACTTATTTTAAAAACATTTAAACACTCTATAAAGAGGTGATATATTTGAATTGTTTGCCTCAAGTTGTTTCTTCTTCAGCTACTTGATTCCTCCGAAGCTGACGTCAAGACAAGAAGGAAGGAGTGGGAGAACATGCTCACTTCTTCACACCACGGCTAATATCATGATCAAGAGATCATTAGTCTGTAAAGTACACGATTTGATCAAATATATTCGTAAAGTGAAATAACATTTTGTGTATACCTACACGTTTATAATATATCATATTGATTTAATATTTGCATGATATTGTAATTTCTTTCAAATCAAGACTCTCTCTCTCTCTCTCGCTTTATATATAAATTTCATTGTAACGTGTTAAGTTTTTTGGTAAAGGTTTAGTTTAATATCATTATTTATCTAATTCTTGTCAAAGCACTTTAAAAATAACGTTATTTTATCAATTAAGCTAGTTAGTTGACATCTAATTTTTGACTAACTTATGTATTTGACAATTAAATAAATGGTTCCTAATGAGAACATATGCAATCAACAAAGTTTTTCTGGTGGAGTTACAGTAGTACAAAAATAACCTATATTCTTATACTACTAAAGGGTATATTTTAAGAGTGATAAACGGGTTTTAGCTTGGAAACTTTTTTCTTGAAAGATAAAACAACTAATATTTAACAAATGCCAGCTGTAATGGCTGTCATGACCATACGCGTATTATTATAAACCTTTGTCTTAAAAAAACCTACGTGGGGAGTCAACCTTTAAGTGAATTGAGTCTACTATTTTTACTAATCTAAGACAAATTTATATTGTGTTGTCAACTTAATGTAAACATAAACAATTTCTAAATAAACCTAGATATAAACAGAGTTAACAGATAATCAATTACTTATTACGAAACATGGCGGGTCAAGCATTAATTCATTGCCAGTTATGGATGGGTGGAGTAAGTATTTCATGCGTTAGCATATAATTATTGTATAATTTAATATTAAGAAGTTAAGCCTATATATTAACATATGTAATTTAATTTAAAAAAACCAAACTATGTGAAAATCGAGCTCGTGTTCTGAATACATCTCAAGCTTTATATTGAGACCACATTGTAGAACCACTGACACTGTAGAGAAGGATATTAGGACTTTAATTGGAGCCCTTTTTTAAAGGAGGCATTTTGAGTTTAGAAAAGAAGCAGAGGTTGGCGGCCATGAAGCTAGAATGAAGTGCAGGAGGTGCATTGCTAGTGAAGTGTAGCCTAAAAGAAGCATGAGAGTGGTTCTAGGAGGCCGAGGGATAGTGATGTTTGGGTTGTAGATAAGTTAAATAGGTTCTATATTTTTAATATGTGGGATAAAAAATTTATTATTGTGGTACAATTTAAAACCAGATTTACTAACCATACAAACAACAAATTCTTATTTTTTATTCAACTTATCTTACCATTTACTAGCCAAAATATTGTTAAGTCATTTGTTACTACCTATTAGATGAGTTACTAAGGATAGGCCTATCTGACATTACAAAAAAATTAATATTTTGAATCTTGTTTTCTGAATGGTAAATGCTGGGTGTCCAACAACCTGAAATAAAGGGTAAATACCAAGGAATTTGTGTGGTCAGGGCAAAGTCTGGGAATTTGATCTAATTTCTGGAATTTTAGTTTTTCAAGAAACAGTGAGGGTACCCAAATTTTATTATTATGGTCAAAATAACATAGCATTACTGTTACAAATCTATTTTGACATAGTTGTTCAAGTTTAGTATCTACCTATACTAATCTCAATTTCAAAATGTGATTTTCGGGTTGCTTTTACACTCCTATTACACATGTCTTAGTCAAAATTGAATTATGGTTATAGGTACACATGAGAATTCAATTATGCTAGATGGGGTCGACAGATATTTCTTGAGCAATATAAATCTGTAGCACAACTTCCTTTGGAGGGGAATTAAATAAAATAACCTTGGAAGATAAGGTACGGTATGTGAAAATACCTTTCCTGGAAAAATTGATNACACCCTGAAATTGTTGATATTTTCAGTTGGAACCATACATGACAGAAAGTTTCATCATGGCTGCGTTTCAAAGAATGGGGGAGCAGCCCCAAAATGTCAAGGTGATGCGGAACAAATACACCGGTGAACCAGCCGGTTACTGCTTTGTTCACTTCAGCTCAGACGATATGGCACTCAATTCCATGCATAAGCTCAGCGGGAAGATCATACCCAACACTAGTCCCGTGAGTTATCAAAGTACAGGCCATTAGAAGCTCTTGGGTTAGAAGGAATGAGGAAGGTTGAATTTTGAGGGCATTTATCCACAATTAGATGGAGGGAGAGTGAAAAACATTTAGGGAAAACCACCCCCCAGTTCACCTGAGTGAGATCCAAACCTTAATCTCCCTGTACTCGGCAGTCTAGCTCAACACAAAATTAGCATTAGCTAACTACACTACCGAGGCGGATATTAGGCCTATTGAACATAATTTTTCAAAAAAACAAAAAAAACTTATCTATTTCTCATAAATGAGGTACATACAAAGGGTGCATTTGATTCCAGTTTTTGTTGATGACAATATTGACGTCCACACCACAGGCACTTAAACAACATGAAACCCAATTCCTATATATCTATAGTAAACCTTCCCCCCCTTCTACCTCCCCCCTGCCTTTTCACTTTCTCACTATTTCAGGATATTTATTTTTATTTTTAAATAATTATAAAAGCCTTCACATTTCAAAAAATGTTTGTGTCCTACATAAAATTATCGTGAGCCACAGTTTGGAAACCACTGCCTCGGGCTGTTTGGCCACTGAAGCGAGCTGGCAATATGATGATATCTTGCTTGTGATTGTTAATTTCCACAGCCAGTGAGGTTCAAGCTGAACCATGCCAGCACCACGGGGCGTTCTCCTATTGACCGAGAGTTCTCCCTGTGGGTGGGAGACTTGACCCCGGAGGTCGACGATTACACGTTGTACAGAACGTTCGCTTCACGCTATCCGTCTGTCAGGACGGCGAAAGGTACTTTGATGACATACTATTAATGATTTGTTGCAAATAGTGATGTGTCAGAGCTATATTATGCGTGTTAGTCCTTTATTAGTGATTTATACTATGAGATCCTCCAATCCTTGACCCCCTCAAATCCTTAAGTTTGTTAGAGATTCAAGACAGTATCAAATTCAATATCAGAAAAAAAAATCAAAGTAAAAATTTTTTAGACCTCTAATATGATTTAATGGTTGATTAGCCCTAACATAATTACAAAGAAAACATAACCAGATTCCAGATTATTAAATGAATACTGTACTCAACTAAATGTATGAATGTTAAATGAGTGTGTATCTGAGCAAAAAAAGTTAACATTTTGCTACAGATTTTGTTTTCTATTATTCGGTTATAATCCTATTTCCTCATTTATTCATAGTTTTTTTTACAAGATTTGAATTCAAAATTTAAGATTCAAAGGTATAATAAATATACAGATTCGACCAATTTCTAATTTAGACCAACATGATTATAGAAACAACCGGACTCAAGATCATTGATTCACCACTTACTGAATATAAAAATAAATTTTAACATTTGGTTATTATTCTTATTTTCTAACATGTCTTCCATCAGGAAAAACTAGAATTAGCCAGGAATTTGAAGTGGTCAAGAAAAAACAACGATAATTTGGTGAATTTGGAAAAATAAATATTGGAAAATGTTGTTTTACTCAAAATATAAAACATAATAATCAGTAAATTACAATGTGATCAACCTTCATTTTGTTGCTGTGTAGTATATGTTATAATTTTCTAATTCTTAGTAAACTATGTTAATACAAAACAGTATTTTATTTAAAGGGGGGGACTTTTTTGATTTGGGAATTTTAGGAAATGATTATGGAAAAAGTCAGGATTTCATTGTTCAATTTGAGTGATCACCATATCTAGAGTAACTTAATAATTATTTAAAAAAAAATAAACTTCATATGCTTGAAATTATTTAAAAAATATTGAACTTAATTTAGGGATTTGTAAGTAAAACAAAGATAAAGATTGGACTCATCTGTACTACAACCGTTGGGTTCAATGTGAAATAATTTGATATATATTATGATAAGGAAGGTAAGGAAGTAACCCAAAAGGTTAGTTAGTTTAAGCCATGTTAGATAGCAACTAAAATGTTATCTTAAGATCTTTACAACTTTTTTTTAAATCACCGCGTCTTACTACCTTTTTAAGTTATACACATGATAATTACTCTAAAGCTTGATTCACACAGTCACTGAAAATAGAAAACAGAATCTGTTTGAGTGGCACAGAAACTCACACTCTGTATGTTGACCCATGATGCATTGGAACAATACCTTAAAACAGCTAATTGTAGACATATTTTATTTTCTAGTGGATACACATATATTTTAGATCATTTTCCTGTTGGATGTTTTCAAATTATAACGCTGTGTTGTGGTACAATCCAATACATCAATACACACGCTTAACATTAACGGGTTATTTCAAATCTCTTCACAAAAGTCAACAAATTTGTCTGCTTGCTTATAGCTGTAGAGCGCATGCGCACTGATTTGAGAATGTTGGTTCTGAGATTTGATTGATTCTCCTGTGCCGAACATCTCAGGCAGAGTGGACAAAGTAGAGATGAGTTGAACTTCAGCGGAACAGCTTGCGCCGATAAGGCGGAAATCTTGCGATTGGCTTAGAGCTTGTCACATGACTATGTCTCTGTTCTGCGCTAGTTTTTTGGTGGTGTGAAGCCATTGTAATGGGGTAGGGATGAGAAAGGAAACATTTTAGAAGTAATCTACCTGCATTTGCATGGAAGAAGAGAAGAAAACCATTTAGAGGAACCTGGCCTCAGTAGAACTGATTTAAATTTGAACCTCGACCTCCCCATCATTAGCAGGCTAGTCCAACACTAGAGTGACCCCATAGACCATTTGGTCACTGAAGTGAGTTACACACTTTTCATCTTCTGATCACTTTCACACATTTATAAGATGCAAGGGTGAAAAAATATCGAGACCTGTCCTAACTATATATTCAGGTTTACTTCCCCTTTACTTACAAAATAATTGAGTTTAGAGCAGCCCTGGGTAAAATGCGGCCAGTCACATATTTTTATGCCGCCCATAAACTATAGGTATCTTTAAACAGAAAAAATAATTAGTGTTAAAAATACCAGTATTAAAAACATATTCTTATGGAGGTGTCTATACAATACTCAGGTGAATATTTACAAACATTTTAAGAATATCAACTACTAAATTTATATCGGGCATTAAATAAATAGGTGACCTGGCGGTCTAGGGGTAAGGTGTCAGACTTCTGTGCTGGCTGCCGGGGTTCAATCCTCGGTCCCAGCACAGATTTATCTGATTACCAAACACTTCCTTCACCTCTGACAAGACATCTTGTGAATGTGGGGAATGCCAGGCCTCCACCGTGGTTCGGATTCCACGTTAAACTGTAGGTCCTCCATTTCAGCTCACAATCACCCTACCATTACACATTAGCGTAAGTGCGTATAACCCGAACGGGTAGTAAGACGCGGTGCTAATAATAATAATAATTAAATAAATAATGGCAGTACATAAAAATTGGATTCCTCACATTAGCTTTTGTATTATTTGAAAATAAATTACTAATTAAAAATATTGTCTTCCTTTTTTATGTTGTTTATATAGTTTTTATGGTAAATTGAATCTTACAATTTTTTTTTTTGGCAGCCCATTCTTATATTTAAATTCCCAATCCTGCTCTTTGGCCAAAAAATTTGCTCAGGCCTGGTTTGGAGAGTTAGAGATTTAATTATTTGTCTTGTTCAGCTTGNTAATAATAATAATAATTAAATAAATAATGGCAGTACATAAAAATTGGATTCCTCACATTAGCTTTTGTATTATTTGAAAATAAATTACTAATTAAAAATATTGTCTTCCTTTTTTATGTTGTTTATATAGTTTTTATGGTAAATTGAATCTTACAATTTTTTTTTTTGGCAGCCCATTCTTATATTTAAATTCCCAATCCTGCTCTTTGGCCAAAAAATTTGCTCAGGCCTGGTTTGGAGAGTTAGAGATTTAATTATTTGTCTTGTTCAGCTTGTCTTCTTTCTTTCAGTGATCCTGGATAGTGCAGGCTACAGCAAAGGGTATGGATTCATCAGATTCGCCAACGAGGAGGAGCAAAAGACTTGTTTGAAACAAATGAATTCTTTCACAGGTCTGGGGGGAAAGCCCCTTAAAATTAGTAACGCTGTCCCCAAGGCGCACAGAATGTCTGGAGGAAGGTAATTCAATTTGCAATGAAGCCTGAGAACTTGGCAAGTTTGAAATATTTTAGGAGTTGTACATTTAAGACCATATAATTTATTAAAACTAAATGGCTTGAGCCAGCAATCGAGTTATATAGACTCAGCGGCTGCCGCCGTTAGCGATGCATGCTAACATTTATGTATAGAGGGTGTCATGTGGTCAGCACAACAAACCCTCTAACCATTAATTTCAGTTTTCTAGATCAGAGATGCTACCTCTTTATTCAAGTAGCTCCTCATTTGTCCTCACGACGCTGAACTTGACCTCAAGCCAAACCATTTGCTTCACAGAACAATTCTGAAAGCGCTGGGGATCGAACTTGGAACTCTGACCACTAGAAAGTGTCAGAAAATCCTCCATTCTATTCGAACCTCTACTTATTCATACTGTGAAATGATGTCCTACGTTTTCAGCGGTTCCATTGCCAACACGAGTGGGGGCTACAGCTCCAGCCAGGACTACAGCCAATATTACGACATGTCGTATTGGCAGAACTACTCTGCGTGGCAGGGCTACTACGACACCAGTGGGACAGACCCCTCTGCCTCGGTTGCACACATGACCCAGGGCATGCAAGACTACAGTCAAACAAGTTACGCCGCCTCCATCATGCAAGGCTCAGATGAAAATGGTAACCCTGAGGATGACCTTGAACTAGTGGGTGAGTAAGTAAATGGCTTTTTAAAAGGGGGAAGGACCTGTAGGAAGACCTAAGCACAGATGGTATTAGAATGAACCCTAAAAGAAACAAGGTCTAATGAGGTGGACTGGATAGAACTAGCCCAAATTAGGGATGGATGGCTTACTTTAGTAAGAGTGGCAATGAATTTTTGAGTTTCAAATGCCAAAGAGTAAGTAGGGACTATATGGGTGGTCTTCAAACTGTGGGAATTTTTTTTTCATTTCTGTGTCTCACCACCTACCTGGATGATACATATTTAATTACTACTCGTTCGGGCAATACACACGCTAATGTGAAATGGTAGGCTGATTGTGAGATGAAATGGAGGACCTACATTTTAATGTGGGATCTGAACCATGGTAGAGGCCTGGCATTCCACACATTCACAAGTTGTGATTAATATATGTCTTGTCAGAGGTGAAGAAAGGGTTTAGCAATCAGATAAATCTGTGCCGGACCCTCAGCACAGAAGTCTGACATCCTATACCAGACCGCCAGGTCACCATAGTTACGATAATGAAGTAGGCATGAGGATGGTTGATACAAGAAGAATGTACGCGCACATGCATGGAGGTAGTGCAGGAAACTGTTCAGGAAAAAACACCATCCATACACACGGATAGGATTCAATACCATACCTCCGTGTCACACCAGAGTAGATAAGCTTAAATCTTTAAGCTCATTCTACTACTTGTATGGGTTGTACACATAGGTACCAATCATGCCAATGTGTTATTAAGAGGAAGTGTACCCACATTTTTGCAGATGTAGACTGGAAAACCATAGGCCTATATGAAAAACAACCCTTCGTACACCGACTTTGATTCAAACCTCAGTTTCCTCATCATCGGCAGTCCATTTTATTGCGAGAGGGATGCCTTGTACCACCGAAACAGGTGGGTTAACATTCGACTCACGTGCTGCTTGGTGTGAGGGGGCTTTATTATTATTATTTTTTTTTTCAGAACACAATATGCCTGTGGACATTGAGCGGATGAACAGAGAACTGATCGAACGGGATTACAACATGTGGGACGCTCTGGAGAGCTCCAAGTGGCTTCCTGTCGAAGGGTTGGAGGCTTTTTAATCATTGTTGCATGAAGTGGATTTTTGGTATAAAAAAAATATTTTGTTTAGTTTATTATCTTATTTAGTGTAATGTTATATAGGAGCAAGTATATTTTGTAATTTTTTATTTATTTGGTCCAATACATTGTCTTATTTTGGAATGATTAGATTTCTAAGCATGTGTATTTTCACAAGATAAAAATTGTTGCTTGTTTTATTTCTGGGCCTAGTAAATGTGTAAAACCATTTTTAAAACTCTTTAAACATTTTAATTTTTCCAATCTCTTGAGAAATTTAAATAAATCATGGTAATAATAAAAAAAATATCCAAGAATTGTTTGCTTACAACACACAGAAACATAGTTTTAGGCAAAATAATATTAGTAAATTTTGAAGCTAATTTATTTTGAAAACATTGGATATAAAAATATTAGCTAAACGGAATTTGAGTAGTTAAAACGAGGCTAACTGTAGCAAAAAAAAATAGGCGGTGACATTTTGGTGTTCACAAGGTGCGGTTAAATGAACTCTACCAATGAAGGTATGTGCATATGAAGTGCTAAATAATTATTTTTCTGTTAAATTTTAATCAAACTCTCCAGTGAATTAAGCTTGATTCTTACGTTAGGCTAAAAATAGACTAAATTCTGCTAGAGTGGAGCAGAAATTAACACGCTCTATGTTGATTCACTGCAATTCAACCTTAAAACAGCCAATTATAAATTTTCTAGTGGATAAACAGTTATGTCAGATTGTCACGATGGACGTTTTCAAATTATAACGCTGTGTCCTGGCACAATTTAATACACCGAAACACTCTTTACATTAATGGGTTATTACAAAGCTGTCTGCTTTTTTCTAGCTATACAGCGCATGCACACTAATTTGAGATGGTTGGTTTCGAGATTTGATTGGCTCTCTCGGGGCAGAGCGGACCAATTAGAGAGGAGATGTAACTTTATCAAAACAGCTCGCGTCAATGGGGCGGAAATCTTGTGATTGGTTTATAGTCCACGATAAGTCTGAGCATGTGCATAAGAAGGGCAAGATCTATACATATGCCAGAAAACTCTAGGCCTCAAATTTCACTACTAAAACACATCATTACGAAAATTTTGGGATACACAAGTCCCCCCTTTTCAGATGAGTAACACTCAGGAAAAGGATATATATATATATATATATTTTTGAGAAAAACCTTGTTTTTTTGAGGTATTTTGTACATCTATTTGGAAGGAGCCACAGCAAACTTAATGCTAAGAAAGTACACCTGTCCGACCAGAGTTCAAACCCAATATTCTACTCATTGTTAAGACAGTTTTTATAAATATAATTTTTTTATTGGACTTTTTATGGAGGGTGATTTTTAAGGAAAAGCCCTAACATTTGCTCAAATCTTCCACATGCAAAAACTACTACATGTCAAACCTTAAAATTTTAACGAAAAATATACCTTTACTGTCTCACAGAAGCAAAATTGTGTTTCAATATTTATTAAATAAATAGAGAAAATACATCTTAGATAGCATCCATTTTAAACATCAGTTATTTGTATAAACTTAAATTAAACAGACACATTCATGTATCTTTATTCGCTAGGTAAATATGTTATAACAAAGATTTGGTATAAGAGCATATACATTTTTGTGCTTTTGTAGTTTAGACACAAATTTCCCAACTTATGGCCATCTATTAGTTACACATTTTGAAATTCTCATAACAGACAACATATGTATAGAGCTCAGCTAAGCATTCAGCTATAGATTCATATCTGCTGTGCAATAAATTAAGATAGATTATGGCCCCCATTACAAAAAAAAAATGCTACCAGAGTTAATTATATTAAAGATAACCAGATGTTACATCATAAATAATATAAGTGTAGAAAACTTTGTGTACAATCTGGGCACTTTCAGTCATTTAAACAAATATTTATGAAAAGATAAGTTGTCAATGTTGCTAATATTTTCAATTTAACTTAAGGTAGCTAGCAATACTAAGGCAACTGTTACCCAAATATATTTACCACTCGATATATGCCCTTAAATAGAGTTCAATTTACTAAGTCTATTTGCAAAGAATAATTTTAGAATATAAATTTTAGGGAATGTTAAAAGAGCCCGAATGTACCATGATACAGAAACTAATATGAAAACATTGGCAAGTATGGCATGGAACAAAACTTGTAAAATATAACAGTAATGAAAGTTTACATTTAGATAATTCATTTATCTGCTTTGAGAGCTCTGTAAAAAAAAACACTGTAAAATAAAATATTAAAGTGAGTAGACAAGGTGTCTTGTACATTTACACAAGATGGCTGGTTGGACCATCATGAATTTGCATGAAAAATCAAATATCCAAGTTGTTCCCTTTTCAATCGAAGGGAAACTACTTATTAGATTACATGCCTTTAAGTAATAACAATACAAGGCTACAAAAGAGGAAAAACAGTAAAAACGAAAGTACACAAATAGGAACATATAAAAGGATAAAACCTAAAAAGTTAAAAGGAGTCTACGTCTAAGAGTTACTTTCTAAAGATAATAATCATAATATATTTCAAATATTAGTTAGAAATATAACTCAGTTTGTATGATGGAGGCAAGCCATTGTATAACTGAACGTGACTGTAAAGCTTAGAAGGGACATGAGAATTGAACCCTAAGAGACTTGGCTTAGTGCGCCACTGCTCCCAGTTTTGATTCCCTTGTCCAGATGTCATTTATAAAATTTAGGAATATTAGTTTTTATGAATTATATTTTAAGACAAATCATATAACGGGTAATGTGTGTTAACTGTTTATTTCTGTTTCAGAGTTTGATATGCTACCTCCTAATCCTGCACACAAACATATTTTTCCTGGATGTGACTAATCAGTGACAATTGCAACTTATTTGTGGCAAACTGCTTGTAAAAACTAAGCAAATTAAACATAATCTTTCACAAAAGTTACTTTAAAAAACAAACTTTATGAAACTTGAGACTATTTTTTCTATAGTAAATTCTTAATATTAAAAAATAAAACATTAATAAATAAACTTTTATTGTAATATTCTTTTATATGTTAGCCTATACACAATATATAATTTAATTATGTTTTGTGAGGTTGTAAGTGACTAAGAAAATTTTTATATTTAGGGGAAAAATGCCTTATAAATATACTTTTAATAATAATAATAAATGATTTGTATACCAAGCCATTTAAAAAATAGGTGTTTACATAATGGTATAAAAAAAGGGTTTTGTAGAAATTCACCTAGATGAACATTCATTTTTATATCAAATAAATTGAACTGTTTTTGGACAAAATGTAAATTCCCAAAATGGATATAGAATACTTTACATACACAGTACATAAATAGATAATACAAATAAGTAATTGATACATGAATTCAGTATAGTTTAGTTCAATATGGAATTATACTGTTCACTAAACAGGCCGAAATTTAAATGTTTAACTACTTAGGAATTATTAAGAAACAAAAGTTTTTTATAAATATATTTGTTGACACAGGTTCATGAAAGAAACTACAAAAACAAAAAAACACTAGTTTCCAAATGAAAACGATTATTAATATATTTCTAATTCAAACATAAATGAGCAAAAATATAAATAATATGTTAGCTAATAAATGATTTTAAGAGTCATGTAAACTTTTTTCAAAATTGTAGAAATGTTAACATAATACAATCATTTAACCATTAGGCTTCATTGTTTGACAAACAATGTAAAATGAAATTAGGAAATTAATCCTTATAGATAGTATATTCGTTTGGGCTCAAAATAGGAAATGGGAGTGTAAAAAAGCTCTTTATACCTACAGTTCTAGTTTTGATTAACTTCACATTATTGCTGAAAAATACTTTCCCATCGTTCCACAATTCAAGTGAATTTTAGTCCTTCCTGGGCAGTTTGCGTATATATGCCTGACCCACACCGCCTCCCCTTAGATAAGGCTGCAAGATCTTGCCAAAGTGTTTGGGCTAGTTTCATAGTCAAGTGCGGCACTATACTGTTTACAAAATATTTTATTGCTTAAAAATTGAAACTTATGTTGTTGCTAATATTGTTTGTGAATTTGGTGCACAGGGAACGTGCCCCACCTACCTCACCCGAGTTATGCCACCGAGGATACATATTTATATTAAATATAACTGAAAAATGACAAATGAAACGATAACCAAACACAGGACAGTTGGTTTTAGCACGCCAATGTTCTAACCTGGATAGCTCAGTGATAAACCCTTAGCACACCAAATCATAGGTCCCAGCTTCAAGTTTAAATGTCATGGAGTCAATCTTCAATTGTTTTTAATTTAATTGAAAACAAATAAATTGGATATAATCGATTCGTTGTTGAAAAAGCTTTTCTGACAGTTCAAAAGGTTAATTTACTACCATATATTCTATTTATACATCTCAAAATGTGCTATTTTTTATATATGGAACCAATTTCAACATCTAAATATTTAAATTAGTAATTTAACCTTAGTCAAAGCCGGCTATTACACAATTTTTTTATTTTATTTCTTCTCACTCTTTCAAAGATTCTTCGTGGGGGAAAACAAAGTATATACCTGGATATTCTTATGAATGAACCTTTGAAGCAACTTTAGAAAAAAAACACAATCATCTGTTGCCAACCTGTGGCCGGATCAGTTTAGTAAAATGCGTCAATCAACACATTGATAACATTTTACTATATTATTATTATTGATAATATTTATCTAAAGAGACCACTGCAGATCACATGACTTGTAGATTTAGAAATTTTTTCTAGCTGTCAGATGTGTGAATTTGTAAGAAAATTGAGGTATAGTTAGGAGTTTTTAATTTTCTGTAGTTTAATGTGGGAACTCTCTTCTATGGGGAAGCAACTTACTTTGAGTATATAGATGGTAAAACTCACTCTGTGAAGATAAATTCACTCTAGGCTGGAGAAGGGTTAAAAAAAAAGGTTTCTTCCCTGAGAATAATGGAACGCAGGAAAGTATCAAATTAAATCTTCACTATTATTTAACTACTATGCAAGAACTTATTTCATAGCACAAAGTCTTAACTCGACTCTTAACACACTTTAGTCTTATAAATCACTTTTAGGTCCGTTAGCATTGATTGAATGTTAAAAAAAACACTTTTTCCCCCTCCCTCTCATTCGAGCATGCAAACTAAAAACTCAAAAATATTTTTTTAAATGGCATTTTCTTTAGTATTAAACTGTGCCTAAATACTTTCTTTATGCACACATATATCACAGAAAATAGGGCTTCATTTTGATCATAACGTTGCCCTGATGACGCATTCACCGCCACTCACTTCACACGCAGTGTTTGAATATTGACGATTGTTTTGTTTTAAAATCCTTAATTGTGTCACAATTCAGCACCTAGAAGTATCTGGACAACCCTGTTGAAGAAATAGTCACTTACAATTTATAATAATAAAAAAAATTGTTCCATAACTCAAACTATATATTATAAGCCCTATATAAAATAATATAATTTTTTAAGATAATTAAAAAATATATATAAGTGTATTTAATATATAAACATTTTAGACATTGCACTGGTTAAACAATAGTTTAAGTACCAGCATATCACTTTCAATAATTATTTAAATAATCTTGATTATTAATAAACGGTCTGACACCTTAGCTCAGTCACTAGCGTGTCTGTCTACTGAGCTAAGGGTCCCAGGTACAATTCCTGGCATGGCTGAAAATTTATCGTTGATGAAAATGTGGGTTTACCCTTTCACATCAATAAATTGATTGCCAGGGACTGGATGTTATGTTTGTCCTAGTTTTAAGTTAGATTATAAGGCATATCAAGCTACGACAGGCCTAGCAAGCCGATAGTGGAAAATGAAATATATGACGAATAAAAAACTGATCCAGGCCATTGGCTAGAAACAGTAGTGGATGTAAAAAAATTATAAGTAAACAAATACAAAAATAATGTAATTTGGAATAGGGCAAATCATGGTGTCGCCAAAATGTTTTCATACATTTAAAAGCCATCTTGTGGTTATTTATTTTCTATAATATGGTATATTAATGTATGTTTTTAAATAAATATGAAAAATGAAGTTCATCAGAAGAAACACACCCTTCTAAACATGTTTATATTTGCATTTCATCCAGATTTACTTGAGATTAACTGTTGAAAAAACCATCAATAGTTAAAAATAAAAGTTTTAGTAACTGAACGAGCTAAGGTGTTGTTATATAGTGTTAGACTGATCTGCTGATGACAGGAAGATCAGGGTTCGAAACCTGGTCAGGTCTACAGAGAGTGGTTTTCCCTAAATTGTTTCCCACTCTCCTTCCACTCAAATGCAGGTAGTCTTCCTCTAAATTCTACCTTACTCATCCCTAACATATTAGCGTAATTAGTACAAAAGTGTAAAATTCGAACTGGTAGCGAAACTTGGTGATAAAAAAAAGGTTTTTTCTTATACATATAATGATTTTTTTAGGCATAAACTAGTAGAATGCGAGCTGTACTCACCGAAATGCAAGTAAGTGGACAGGCGGCAAAACGTTTCTTCAGCACCCCGGGTGTCATCAAATGATGTCTGTCCTGACCATGGGGTCTTCTCTGTCCATGGGAGGTGGGGCATCTGGTAGTGTCTTGGTGGTGCCCTGGGTGAGGTAGCCTGCAGTGGCTGGAGTACCTGCTGAAAAAGAAAGAAAGAACCCCACAAGGTCAACAACAAACTAGTGTACAATTAGTCTCACCATAACTTGAATTTTGTTGTATTTGGAAGAAGTTAAAGGAAAAATGGATGGAAACTAAAAACATATAAAAGGGAACCAACACAATTTGGCTTTTAGAACGACAAGCAGAACACAGTTCACATGTCACAATGCTGCCACTGGACAAAAGAGGTAAGGGTTGCCTCTTGAAGAAAATTGCTTGCTCCAACCCAATCACCTGACTTTAGTTTTATTATCTGAACTCATCAGTAGGGAATGTGAAGCGCGCAACTCAATTTCGTCAAAGAGAAAACAATACATAAAGAAGGAAAAGGAAATTGATAAAGATTGATAGAAACATGCAATAGGAACAAATAACAAGAACTAAAATTTTTAAGAATGCTAGTTTTATAGGGTACTTAATGTGCACTTTCTGTACACACTGGTTATATCACCACAAAACTTACAGACTGAATTTAATCTAGAACAAAAACAACATGCAATCCCGAGTCATTAATTCATCAGGGGGAACTCACATTTCACCAATGATACATTTTTTGTCCATGGCAGCAATCAAAGCCGGGACTCTTGGCTAAGTAGGCAGACACATTACCGTATGAGCTAAGGTGTTGAACTAACATACATTTTAAAATATTAAGTTACCCGTTAGGTAAGCCGGCTCTTGATGAGTTACTAATAAACAGATCGTGGCGCTGGTCTTTGTACTCCGCCCAAACCGACGACTTTTCCAAAATGGCGGTCACTTTATCACCGAGGAGCAAGCTTCGACTCATAGCCTTCAGCGCCTTCACAATCTGCGCCTTTGTCGTGGCGGGGTTCTCCAGAGTTTCTAAGCGTCCCTCTAGAAGTCCCAAGAGATATGGCACCATGTCTGCTTCCAATGCCTTTGGAACACAGTCACACAGAAAATTAAAATCTCTATAGGACTTCAAAAATTAATTGGACTTAAATGGTTTTGCTATCTTTTCAATCTGTCTGACAAGATTACAATTACTGTAGCTGCCTACTATCGAAGGGAAAAATTGGTAGCTGTGTAAACAGAAAGGTTCGATAATATCAATACCAATTAAATTTATATATATATATTAATTTATTTATGTAAGGTATTTAACATGCAATTTTTAAACCAAGTGAATATATCAGCACATGTGAATTTCCATGAGCGGGAACGAAAATACCTACCAATTTTGCGGTAAAGGTATTTTCACATACCTTCCAGGATTATTTTATAAGAGGTGATATCAGAAATTTTCCGGACTGATGCTATAAAACTTACTATAAGGCCTAGTGGTCGCCATCACCCTCGAAATAGTCCTCTTCCACACATACACTATTCTCTCGTTTCTCTCATTTTTGGAACGCTTCTTGGAAGTAATTTTCTGTAGGAGTGCCTAATACTGCCTGCGATTCTACCTGAATCTTCTCAATGGTGTCAAAGCGGCGGCCCTTCAGCTTGATCGTCATTTTAGAAAATAAAAAAATGTCACAGGAGGCTAAATCAGGGGAGTAGAGAGGTTGGAGGACAAGAGCCATAGTCAGCTGTCAGGATTCTGGGCACAAATTTGATGGTGACATGGTGCATGCCCAACTCAGAAGTCAATTTTTTTTAGAATGTTCCAAAACTAATATCCATCTCCTCAGCAAGGTCTTAAATGGTCCGTTGTCGATTCTGATGAACGATCTGTTGAAGTTTGGCAACCATGGCGGGTGTTATGCAGCTGCTGGGCCTCCCTGTGTGTTCGTTGTCCTCAACGGATGTCTGACGGGCCTTTAACTGGGCATGATATTGAAACACCTGTGTACGGCTCATGCTTTCTTCCCCAAACCCTTGTTGAATCATTTTTAAAGTCTCCATCACAATTTTCCCGAGATCCACACAAAATTTGACGCACACGTGCTGTTCCTTTTTTGGATTAATCGAAAATCACCACAGGCTAAGTACACAACTTCCAAGACATGCTAGTGTTACCATCTAAAGTTGCATAGCACTACTACAACTGCTTTCCAGATGGTAGTACCAGTCCGGAATTTTTTTGATGCCCTCTCATATCCCACAATCGACAGCTTTACTTATCCTCCGAAGGAGTTGTCTTATTGATGTTTTTTCACTTAAAAAATCTGTCGATCCCAGCGGAGTTTGAACCCACAAAAATCGGCTCCTGAGGTGAGCACTTTACCACAAGACCACTAAGGTTGACCAAATTTGGTATATTGTTCGATTCAACAGCTCCAATTAAACCAAACTAGAGTAAAATCTGCGTATAACCCGAACGGGTAGTAAGACGCGGTGCTAATAATAATAGAGTAAAATCGATGAGGTTTTAGACCATGGAACTCCCATAATGTGCCTAATCTACATTAATATATTTTTAATAACAATTATTGTGAGGTAAAGTAAAAGCTTATTTATTATTATCATACTGACCAGAAATGAAGTCCCATTTTTTCTCAAAAAACAACTTTAATAAAACTTTGTCTTTGGGTCCAAAGCTAATTTAATGGGCTTTTAAAAAAAATGTATAACACTTTTTATTTAACATAATAATTTGATCATATTTGGCAAGAATATGAATCGATTCAATAATTATTCAAAATTCATGAATAATATTTGCTTTGATCAAAATTCGATTTGAAATCAAAATACTTGTTTCACGGATGTCTAGTAGAAATTTATAAAACTACCAAATTTAACCTGAACATACCTTTTTCCTGTTTATGGAATCCAGTATAGATAACAAAATATTCATATACCTACTTAGGAGCCCATCTCATGATTGATTAATCATGATATTAGATAAAAGATTAGGAGATTTAGGAATGAAGTTATTCGGGAAAGAGTGGGGGTACATGGGATATATGAGATAGTAGAGGAAGCAAGGGTGAGATGGTATGGACAAGTAATGAGGATGGAAAAGGAGAGATTTCCAAAGAGAGTAATGGAAATGAAGTATGTACTAAAAAGACCGCAAGGGAGAGCAAGAAAGAGTTGGGAGGAACAGATAACAGCAAGAGTGGAAATAAGAGGAGAATGAAAACAAATGAAGGAAGAAGTATGGTTAGCTGAAAGAGGAGGATTGAAGGAAGCATTTTACTAAAACTGACCTTGCTACATGTCAGAAATAGTTGAGGAAGAAGATGATGATACCTGTTTGATAAGCTGGTCTTGATTGGCTGAAAACAGCCTGTTGAGGGTCTCGCAAGCTACGCCAATCATGTCCTTGCGAGCCTGCATGGATTTTTTCAAAGGGTTTATGCATTCCGTGTGTCCCATAGCTTGGATACAAACCTTCAACGAGATAACAGATAAATATTACCGGTATATTTCAAATTATTTCTTAATATAGTCAAACTTTGTTTGGATTTGAGTAAAGGACTTAATGAGATTCAAAAGGGACTTGTTGACCTTTGTAAGTCCCTTACCTCGCTGGTGGCAAGTTGATGTAGCACCAAGATGGCGGCCTTAGGTACATCACTGTGCTGCTTGCATGACACCATCTGGCGACAGAGTCGAGGTATGTGCCCCAAAGAGGGCACCTGGTCAGCGAGGGCAGGTTGAGCTTGAAGCAAGCTCACCAAGGCACTAGTAGCTAATTCTAGGAGGTCCACCTACCAGAAAAAATCAGGGGATCAACAAAAAGAAAAATAAGATAATTGATAGAGTATCATGTTCATCTTTGTATCCAATAGTTCTAAACTAGCTATAATGGACCATGGTTTATTTACAAGTGCAGGTGCAGGTGTTTAAAATAGGTAAATTATTACTATTATGTTCCTGATAAAATAAAATAATTCCTAGCACTAAGGATGGGTTTGAGAATATGAGTTAAGGTCAGTATGTTTGCAATTTTTATAACATAACTTTAAGTCAGAATAAATAAAATATTGCTTTAGTAAATAAATAATATATTTAGATAAACTTTACACACATGGCATTGCAGAATTTTAAGTAGATTTTTTTCTCTTCAGTGAAAAAGAACCTATTTCAAATATATACTTAAGCCATGATAAATATTCAGAACTGCTTTGAGATCATCATATTTTGTATTGTGTAATGTATCTAGTCTACAAAAGTGTTTTGCTCTAAAAATTGGAAGAATATGGATCTTAACTCGCGTTCTGTTCTGTCCTAGATTAATGTTAACTGTTCTGGTTTAAGCTAAGTTAGTTGTAAGTAGTGTGAAGTACACGTTAAATCCCTTACTAAAACTATTGTATAAAATATTGATTTCAATCGCAAACAAGTCTTAACTGGGCACAAACAATCTATTAAGCCTATTTAAATCAAATTATCTGCTTAGTACCTACTTACTTTATGAAATTGGGAACTCAAAAGTTAATTGCTGCACTTACAGGGGCATGCCACCTATCTCGAGCCAGTCCTATACAGTCTATCTCATTATACCCAATCCCTGTCTTAAGCTAGCTCTTATCTAGTCCCTCATTACACCCAATTTATTTCAGGTCCATTCTAATGTTATTCTCCCATCTGTGTCTAGATCTTTCAAATGGTCTCATAACATTAGGTTTGCCAGTCAATATCCAGAATATAGTTCTAGAATCTTCCATTTGCGCTGCATGTCCTTCCCACCGTAATCTATGAGACTTTATTACCCTAACAATGTTCGATGATAAGTAAAGGGTATGCAACTCATTATTATGTAACATTCTCCACACTTCACTATCTTAATCAAATTTTAGGACCAAATATTTTCTTAAGTACTTTGTTTGTGAATCTTTTTATCTATTTAGTTAAAAAATAAATTAATTCACAAACAAACGATCAAAAATGAACATAAGGTCGGTATTTGTGAAGTATAAAGTTTGTTGCTTACGTCAGGCTTGTCCTTGCTCATGAGGTTCAGGCAAGTGTCCAATAGTTCCGAGAGGAACTCCTTGGGTCGACGCAGTACCCACCCTGGGTTGGCGACAAATAGTCTGAGGTACACTCCACCCACCACCAGCTCCCCTGGTGCACCGCACTTGGCCAACACGTTGTCGTCCGGCGGGCGCCATATCATCTGCGGGTTCTGTCTTTGCGCCGTGTAATGTCTGTGAGGTAACAAAAGGTTTGTTTTATTTGTGTGTGATAGTGCCAGTAAAGGTTATCAGAACTTATACTATTCAATAGGAATGTGAAAAACTTTTAAACTTTGACTGGGCTTTGAAAAAAGTCAACTTTATTTCACTTAAAAAAAATCAGCTTTACCATTACAAAGCTTCGCCCACAGAAATATTAATGGATAAAATACTGATTTATTTAGGTCCAATTGCCATTGCCAATTAAAAACTAAATGCATATTTAAAAAAATCTGAATTACTTGAATTTAATTTGTGATAAAACATTATTTAACAACCCGCTTCAGTGTCTGCATGGTCTAAGGTGTCACTCTCACAATAGACTAGACTTTTGAAGAAAGAGATTTGGGTTCGAATCCTGATGGGATGTACTGAGGGTGGCTTTGCCTTAATGGAATTCCACTCTCTCCACTCAAATGGGGATAACATTTATTTAAATTCTACCTTCCTAATCTCTAAATCATTAGTGTAATTAATACACATGTGTATAATCAGAACAGGTGGTAAGACAGTGCTAATAGAGTGTTTTTTTTATCAGAATAGAATGAAATATTCCAAACAATTATGCAACAAAACAGTTTCTGAATAACTTTTGACCATAAAATTTATATAAATAAGTACGATATAGGATTTTTTAAAGAATAAAACAAATAAAACATTATCGATTCGGCTTTGAGAATATGTAATATATTTCATTAATATTGAATTAGTGAACTTCACAGAGCACTACTTTTTTTTTATAGGAAACAGTTTTTAATAGGGCTCTCAAACTGGATACCTCGATCCTTACTAGTATCGAAAGAATTGATCATAATATTACGATTCTCGCTATTTGATTCTTAGTTCTCGATAAATCTGATAAACAAAACAGCAACATTCAAAATGGCTAATAGTCGATTATCTCCCATATTAATTTAGTTGCCGTATTACTTAAATACCGGAAAATTGTAAATATACCCTAATGGCCCGAATATGGTATGATCCTGAATATAATATGACCCTAACATTTTGAGGTGTTCTACATGAAAAATAAATCATCTCGAATAAAATACGAGCTGACATTATGACAATATCAAGAGGTAAAAACTTAACAACTTTGACACACTTTTATTTCAAGTAAAAGTTATGTGAGATTGTCAGAATATATTAATCGATTCGAAACAAACAAATGATATATAATACGAAGATTAGAATGGAAATTTTCTGTGACATATCTATATGTATCATTAATTGATATATCACAAGGTGTATATTGAAAGATACAATTCCTATCAAATTAAAATGGCTGCTATCCTGTGATTATATTCTTGGCCACTTTTCAATTCTTAATGATTTTATTTAGATCTTTGAATAATACAAGTTTAATAAAAATAGGACAAAAATCGACGTAGTTAATAAAAATGGAGCAAAAAAGCTATATTTACTTTAATTCAATAGATTATCGATATATTGTTAACAAAAACTTCATCATTAATTTCTGGTGAGCTAACGTGTGTAGGATCAGTTATGGTGGATAACTAGAAACTTTTGTAATGTGTGAAATGTGTCCTTTCCATTTTAAAATCTGCAATTTATTGAATTAATTTTGAGTTTATTTTAATCTTTAGTTTTGAAGACTTTTATAATGTGTTTAGTAAATATCTATAAGACTGTGAGATTAAAGTTTCAAGCAATCGTGTGTTATAATGGTCGAGTCAAAGTTTCGTATTGAGGCGAGAGTAGGGTATCAGGCACTTAAGATTTACTATACAATAATGCTTGGAAAAATAATGAAAAAGAAAATGTTCAAGAATCGGAATTGAAGAATCGAGGCTGAACTTAAGAATCGGACTCGAGAAAAACAGGTATTATGATATCTCTAGTTTTTAAAATAAACCCTTTTGATTTCACTTAGACTTGGTTTCCAAAGTAAAACTAAGAGTTTAACAATTTAAGAAGCTTCGGAAAAAAAAAAAAGTTCAAAGCTAAAACATGCAGTTATGTCTATTAATTTTAGTTTTACCATTTACATCACAAATTAGTGTTAGTGTGAAAATAAATAAATTAATCAATACATTTTGTGAAAATGAGTGTGTGTCATAATTATATGAATTATGTTCGGAAAACTGCATTTTGTAAATAATAATAAATATTTAAATTTACATAGTTATGCAAAGTATAAAATACATTTATCTAATATTAATATTATTATTATTATTATATTTTAATATATTAACTTTAATTCATCTTTAAGAATATCTCATATTATTCAATTTCACTTGGCTTTGATGTGAAAATGTGGACTTTGCACTCCTAAAAAGATCCCTGTGCAACCTAAATCAGATTTATCATAAAGTTGAATATAATTGTACAAACTTTCTTTTAATCATGCAAAATGACATAATGAGGGATCTATTCACTATAAAATAATCTTAACTGTAATTAAATAATAACTAAATTTGGTGAATTTAAATATAATTGAACCCTGGCCTCTTGAACCAAAGCCTGGCAGACATTAATATAACCAGATTCATTCACAACTTTGCTTGTCTTAAAGATTATCATGCAAATTATCACAGAAAAAATAATTTTAATAAAATAAAAAATCTAAACTCCACACATAAAATATATTCTGTTTTGTTAGCAAAGCAAATATATAAAGGTAATACTAACTCTAATTTAAGAGGGCACTTTTTATTTTGAGCTTTCTATATATGTTTATTATATAGCAATGGATAAAACATATTTTGATATTAAAAAGTATTTAGTTACCAGAAGAAGTGAATAAAGCTTCGAAAACCTCAAAT